>WITN01000491.1:0-66328 GCA_015025155.1 Lactarius quietus
GAAGAAGGAATTCTTCACCTTGGATCGATCTCCGTGAATATGGTTGGGGCGTTACCCCACAACTTATCACTGTGTTGTCCTGGTACTCCACCTAGTCCTCCTACTGGTGGACTCCTCCTCCTCTGGCGGCTCCTCCTCCTGGTGGGCCTCCTCCTCCTGGTGGCCTCCTCCTCCTGGTGGATCCTCTCCTCTGGTTGGATCTGGTGATCCTCCGTCTGGTGGTCCTCCAACTGGTGGTACTCGTGCTCTCCAATTCTGTGGAATTCGGATTGGAAATCCTCTTCCTGGGAAAGGATCTTGATCTGGAGGGTCTGGTCGATCTGATCCGGCGATACGTAAGTCTGCTAGTTCATCGAGTGTAAGCGTTCTTCCTGCGAGTTGATGTGTGGTTTGGGTAGTCATGGCTGGACTAATGTGTAACTGTTCGGTAGCTCTTGCTAGTTGCTCTACAATGGGCACTGGTTCTTGAATTGTAATGGTTTCTGGTTCTTCTTGTTGAACCGATTCCACTTCGGATGGTATGGTGGTAGGGGACGGAGGTAGTATTGCTCCCAGTGATTGAGCTTCTGTTTGAGTGAGTTCGCTTATAAAGATGTCCAGTCCGTATGAGGTAGGAGCAATTCGACGTCCTTCCCACTCTCTAGCCCTATCGAACCACTGTAACTCTACCCAGCAGAGGTGATCGTTATTAAACTCAACTGGGTGAAGGAACGCGTCCTCTCCGTCTCTGGCGTAATATCCTTCGATATCGTCAACTGTTGTCCACGCTGCACTCTTGGTAAAACGTTGTGGAACAGTTCTCGTTCCTCTTTGTGCAAACCAGAGAACTGGTTCTCCGAATGTCGTCCAACAACTTGCGGTTGTATCTTGAGACGCCACGATGAAAAGCTTGGTCTTAATGTAGCGTTATCACCTAACGCTGGCCTGACTTAGGCGATTTGTGAGGCGCGACAAGATGAAATACGTAATGGCCGAGGAATACACCAACTCAAAGAGATTGGGTATCTTCAATATGATCACAAGGGACAATATCCACAAGGATGAGATAGCGAGAGGCGATCACTTAGTACCCGAGGTACCAGTATACGAGACAAGGTGATGATTCGAAAAGACCAAGCTAGAGAGCCTTGGTCTTTACTGTACGACTTATATACAATTACACGCTGGCTTTAAAGCGCAGCTGGAAATCCAAACACTAGTACCGCTATCCTAGTAATGAGTAATCCTAGTACCGCTGTCCTAGTAATGAGTAATCCTAGTACAGCTATCCTAGTAATGAGTAATCGTCCGTTCTAATAATACCTGAAACACCGGCAATCCCAAGCACCGGTAACGCGTAAGTGTCCATGACTAATATATGCTTACTATCATAGTCATAACTGAATAGTAAGCAGTCCGAAACTCCGAAGCTCTTGTCCTCCTTCGATGTCAGCAACAGAACGATGTCCACGTGACATCTCCTCACACACCGTGGTGCCAATTACAACCAAAGGCGGTTGGGACTTCCAACCTTTCCTAGTCAACTCAAGAGAAAGGGACGCCCCTGCAAGATACGTCATCAACCGAATCTGTTGGAGGACAATCCCAGACGACAGAAGAAGCGGAGTACTAGAACACTTCAATACCGGATACTACGCAGAAGCAGCCACAGCCCAACGATTTCACCCTATTATCTTTCATCACGGAAGGTGTTGTTGGGTGGAACTCAGGTGGAACTGAACCCAAGAATACTTCGAGGCGGCCAGACCAGCTGGTGACGACCTCAATTGCAACATTCTGTTATCAGAAGCACGAGAAATCGAAGAACAGGGGAGAATCGACGGAGCAGAAGAAGAGGTACACCTGGAACCCATATCACCAGAGCTCCAACATCGAACACCAGCAAGATCGGACACCAGCCATACAAGTGAACCAGTCCACACCCCATCGATAGAAGAAGAACCCGAAGCCATTTACGTCCACGAAGAGGAACCTGCAGTCGAAGAAATCATCACCCAAACAGCTATGTTACATATCTCTGACCCAATTAGGATGGCTACCCAAACGTACATCGAAGAACCAGCCCCACTAGTCATTGACGAACGAACGGGCCATGTTGTAAATATGGACCCAGAAGATCTACAAGCCGCACGGCGAGCCATGGGACCAGACGAACCCGATCAACCAGGGGGATTCGATTTTGACTATAACGAACCACCTCCTCGACCATATGAACAAATCAATAGAGGAGCACAAGGACACAGGAATCAACCCCCTCAAGGAGGACCACCACCTATGGGGGGGGGAGGACCACCAGGAGGACCACCACCCATGGGGGGAGGAGGACAACCAAGAGGAATACCGCAAGGAGGAGGCCACACCACAGATAAGTTCATAGGCAACCCTCCAAGCTTGTTCAACGGAGAAAGGTCAAAAGTCGAAGGATTTATCCTTCAATGGGAAATATACGCTGGGGTAAACGCAAGTCACTCAGCCATGAGGAATAAGTACCAAAAAGCTATGTTATTCCTCACCTACATTCAAGGAGACCTGGTTAACGCCTGGGTTATGTCCGCCAACCAATGGTTGGTAAGAGAAGTATCCAGGGGTGTCAGCCAGTTTGACAACAGGTTGTGGAATAATATTCTGCAAGCCTTTTGGCGACAGTTCGCCGACGTACTCAGCAAGGAACGTGCCCAGGCCCAGTTAGACGCAGGTATTTGAATGAAAGAAGGAAAAATCGACGACTACATTGCACTATTCGAACAACTCGTTCATTACACAGGATATGATATCAACGCTGAGCAAACCTTGAAGTACTTCATAAAAGGACTACCAAGGACACTCTATGAGGCAATGTACCAACACGATGACCCCAGGACTTACGAAGATTGGAGAGCGTCGGCCCTCAAAAGGCAACAAAAGTGGATCCACATGCAGACGGTGCGCGGAAACTTAGACATGTTCAAAGGATCCACTAACAGGAATCAATCGGGAGCGCTGGCAAAATTGCTAGCCCCATTACCGCACCCCGACACAATGGATACATCAGTGGATTGAGTTCGAGGAAGACTCGCGGGAGCAGAAGACGTCCTCAACACTCCACGACCTCCCTTCCCGCCAAGAGGGGGGTACCTTCAAAGGCAACGAGGAAATCGACCTGACTTTAGTCAGGTCCGCTGCTACAATTGCGACAAAATGGGGCACATCAGCCGAGACTGTCGCCAACCATGACGAAACAAACGCCAACAGATCAGGAGTACCGAAGAAAAGCCAAGGACCGATGAAGATAAAGCCGAAGATTGGCTGAGGGGAGTAGCCAGCAAAGGAGACGACGTAAAGGACCTCATCCTACAAAAGTTGATGGGGATGGATTTTTCAGATGCCTAAACCTGACGGCCTGGGTGAGGGCATTCCATTGTAACTCAGTGTACATTATGCGCTACCGATCTATGCGAGTTCCAGTTCAACTGCACACGCGTTACAACACGGCCAAAGTAAAAGCACTAGTGGACTTGGGGGCCACTGATAACTTTGTGAGCGAAAGCTTCCTCCAACGAATGGGAATAAAAACACGGTTGCTAGATAAGCCAAAGTGAATCTACAACATCGATGACACCGCAAACAAAGCGGGACACATAACCCGTTACGTCATTCTTCGAATTAATGTCAATGGAAATGACAAAGAAATGAGATTCCTGGTCACTAACATCGGGAAGGAAGACATACTTGTTGAAACGTAATAAGTACATACGTATCTAATCTATAGCAGTTACGACATTTACAGTAGTATCGTACATATGATTACCATATTAGGGTACTCCGTTATGCACAAAAGTGGGCGCAACTCCAATATGGAGGGCGCAAGTCTTATCAGCATCACACGTGGTGATATGGAAGACTTCTGGGGTGTTTCACATCAGGCGTCACTGAAAACGCCATATTGTGGACACCTTTACTCATCACTTTTACGCAAACGGACATGGGTGGACCATAGGGACCGGTTTTCCTATAAATGAGGGGAGTAGAGCCCCTCTAAGAATACAAGTCGTTCACTCTACACACACTTGAGCACTCCTCTCTACAAACCTCTCTATCAGTCTCTATACCTTCACAAGGTGAGACTCCATGACACTGTTTGCTGCGCTGTTTGCTGCGCAACAGGTTATGGGCCCTGCTACATGGGTACCATTGCGTTCATTGCGAACGACGATGATTGTCGAGCTGTTTAACTACAGTTGCTGTTGTCGACAACACCATCGAGGTTACCTTTGGCAACCTGGCATTGTGTCCCTTGACGGGCGCAATAAGACCCCATCGTGTGGCACCGACCAGTTCTCAGTAGGAGAATGTAACGGACCCCTGGGGCAGCTTCTACCTCGCTAGTACGAGGAGATAGCTAATGCCAAGGCTCTCTATTTTACTCATACCAGTATTGTGAATAGCATGCTGATGTCTCATCAGCCTTCACAGATACTATGTCGTCCCAACTTAACACCTTCGTCTCCGTCTTTGACGGTCAGGACTATGGTAGCTGGGCGCGTGCGATGAAAGCCTTCTTGATGGCTCAAGGATTTTGGAGTGTCGTCAATGGCACTTACGTTTGTCCTATAAAGCCAATCAAACCTGTCGAGCCGACTCCTATTGCCGCTGATGCCACAGACCCTGAGAAAGACGCTCTCAAGGCTCTGAGGGCGCAGTATAAAACCGATCTCGAGGAATTTGAGTCAGAGGACGAGGACTATCCTGACAATTTAAAGAAGTGGCAGGATAAGAATGCCATGGCGATTGGCAACATTACCCTTCGTCTATCTGCAGCCCTTCAGCAGAACTTTGCCAGCTTCAATGAAGCTGAAGATCTCTGGAACAATCTGAAGGATGCTTACTCGATTCCCACAGTCCCTAGCATCTACAAAGACTTTAAAGAGGTCATCAGTATACGGTTCAATCCGAACCAACATCCTGGCCCAGTCTTTGATAAGATGGTGGCTGCCATCGGACGTCTCCATGAAGTAGACTTTGGCGTTGGACTTACTTCACAGAACATGTCTCTTGACCCCCTCCTCCAAGCTATGATAATCATGGCTAACTTTCCGTCTAAATGGGAACATCTAGTTCCCATTATCCTCTCATCCAGTCGCCTCGACAAACTCACTATTGGTGATGTTCGGACGATTGTAGTAAACCACTATGAGACGGAAGCTAACCGAGGACGAGTCAAGAGCGGGCAATCTGCCCAGAAGATCTCTGCCGTGAAGCGCAAGCGCGAAAACCCTCGCTTTACCAAGCAGGGTGCTCAGCAGCAGCCTTCATCGTCCACCACACCTTCTACAAACCAGCAGCGGTCTAACAACCAGCGCGGTACTAGAGGTGCAGGACGAGGCAAGTTCGTCAAGGGCAAGGGTCGTGGTCAACCTCAAGGCCACTCTCACATCGCATCCACTGCCGCACTCCCATCTCCTACTTCATCTACTATCGCCCATATTGGGCATTCATCTATTACCACCCGCACCGTCTCTCAGTCCCCTCCTACTACAAGGACTCCGGGAATCTACCCCTCTGTCAATAACGCACTATCGCTCGCTGAGCGTTTGGAAGTCCCAGCGACTATTCAAACGACGAAGACGCTTGAGCAGCGCTTCTCTGATTTCGATCAAGAAGTTCGCACACGTTCCAATTGGAACTACGACGAGGAGTATGACTCCGAAGTCGATGTCGACATGTCGCAGCCGGGTCCTTCTAATCATATGGAGGACTTTGAGCGCACAACCACCTACGGTGAGTCAGAATTGGCCTCCGTCTTTGATAATATGTCAATGGACTCACGAAACTCTGATAAAGAGAATCGTGCTCCTACTCCTGAAATAAGGGAGGATGAACTATACGAAGAAGGGTATGTCGATCATCCTTCCCTTCCTCCTTTGGAAGTCGCCGTCGCCTCTAGCAAAACCTACCATCTTTATACAAAAGATGCGTATGGTAATGCTATGCATACGCAAACTCTCAGAGCTCGAAGCTCTGCTGAAATGATTGATATTGTCTATAGACAACATCAAGACTTTTTGCGTAGGCAAGGAGAGATGCGGATCACAGACCAAGAATATGGGTCTTGTAATGGGACTCCTGCAGGATCTCGTGCACCGACGCCTGAGCCTGATCTCTCAGCTTGGGACCCGATGATGAATAACGAGGACACCGTTTCCCTTGATTGGGGAACAGATGAAGAAAGGTACGCCTTTCTCACACAGCACTTATACAATGCTGACAATCAGACAGCCTTGGACCTCTTACTAAAAAGTATAAGGATACCAAGTTGTAAAAATAAAAATGTACCGTCTGTAGTGTCTCCATTGTACAGTATGAATATCGGCGTGCTTGATGTTTTAAAATGCGAGCATGATCAATATTTCACACAGTGTGCTAAGTGTTGAGAAAAAATAAGCTCCATGTGGCTATTAGACTCAGGAGCTTCGGCGCACTTCACTAATAAAATTAGTGACTTCATTGAGTATGAGCCGGCAGAAGAATCTGACCAGATACCAGTTAGAACTGCGTCTAATACTATTTATGTAGAAGGATCTGGTACAGTGCTTCTAAAGCACTATATAAACGATGCTCTAGTAACTACTAGAGTACATCCAGTCCTTTACATACCTAAAATGACAACGCGGTTGCTTTCTATGGGAGCATTCTTACAACAAGGTATGTGTGTAATGGGCAACGCGCAACATATTACCTTATACCATAAAGTACAATCGTTTGTCCAATGTAAACCCATTTTAAGTGGACATCCATTATATTGGTTAGATGCGCAATCTATTGAAGTAGAAGTACAGTCGGCAGAAATGCCACTGATCTACAATGTAGATTACGATCTTATGCATCGTCGCCTCAGACACCCATCCAAAGAGGTTTTAAGACATGCTAAGGATAATACAAAGGGTTTTCCCGAAGGAATTACAATTCCTAATACTGATGGTATTTGTCCAGGATGTGCGCAAGGCAAAATGCCTGCAGCATCTCATCCACCATCTGATACTAGGGCTAAAGCTCCTTTTAGTCGTGTTCATTCCGATCTAAAAAGCTTCCCTATACCGTCATACCATAAATATAAGTATTTTATCGTCTTTCTAGACGATTATACTTCATATGCATGGGTATCACTCTTACGCGACAAAGCTTCGGCAATTGGCGCGCTAAAACAGTGGTTAGCGTTAATTAAAAATCAATTTAACACTACCATAAAAGAGTGGATGTCCGATGCCGGCGGTGAATACAAATCAGATGCGTTCCTTAAAACTTTAAAGGATGATGGCATTACAGTGCTACAAAGCGTACCTCACACGCCACAGCAAAATGGGCGTGCTGAACGCTTTATGCGCACGATAATGGACAAAGCACAGTCAATGCGACTTGATGCTTGTATACCACAGTCTTGGTGGGAATTTGCAGTATTACATGCTGTACATTGTTATAATAGAACTCCTATGAGTCGCCTTAAATGGCAAACACCATACTTTCTATTAAATGATGAAATTCCAGACATTTCTCATCTCAGAGTGTTTGGATGCGGTGCTTATGTGCACATCCCAGAAGCTCGGCGTATAAACAAATTATCCCCCAAAAGCGAGCTTATGATCTACTTAGGTAGACCTTCTGGTATGAAAGGCGATGCCTTTATGTGTCAACATAATACCGTATTCTATTCAGACAAAGCTCTGTTTGATGAAATGATATTCCCAAATTGTACTACTGGACCAAGAGACGGTAGAACAAGGGGAACAACCCAGTTGAATAAACCACCATCTAATCAACCACCCATTGATGTGTCTGAAGACACCACTCCTGGTGATCTTGACTCACCACTTCCCGAGCTTCTTAAAGGGAGACGCGCTCGACAACCCGACAGGGTTGATCAGGTTCCAGATGAACCTGAGGCTGCTGTTCAGCCTGACGAGCCGCAAGCTCCGCCTTCCGTACCAGATCCTGTACCTCCTCCATTTGAGCCGAGGAGATCTGGACATGTGAGGAAAACAACTACTCTTCCTGAAAATGTCTATGGAGATAAACCTCCTAGTAAAACACTAGCAGACATTGAGCGAAGTTGTACTTGGCGAAAACTGGTAATGAACCAGCCGGGTAGCTCTCGGCAGCGTTTACGCCAAGATCAGCCGATTCCAGGAGGAATTCCTGAGCAAATCGAACCTGATCCTCCAAGTACAAAGAGTGACTCTTCGCACAACTCAGAGGATGAAGTAGATCAGCAGTTGCTGACCCATCTTGCTCAGGAAGGGGGAGTCAAATTCCTGGATCTATTGCTTGCCAAAGCAATTTCACCGCTAGATCTGGAATCACCTGATACCTCCAATATACGTGAATGGACCTTTAGGGACATTCTAAAAATGCCAAGTGATATACAGGAGGAGTGGCATAAAGTGTGTCGTGAAGAGTTAGAGTCTCTTCGCAAACGCAAAGTCTTTGAACTTGTTGACCCGCCGAAAGGCAGAAAGGTCATTAAGAATCGATGGGTATTTGACTTAAAGTCAGATGGCCGGAAGAAAGCTAGGCTTGTAGCCAAAGGCTTCTCTCAGGTTGAAGGCATTGATTATGACGAAATATTCTCACCCGTGGTACGGTTTGAGACTGTTCGGATGATGTTAGCGCTTGCAGCGTTAAAAGACTGGCACATCTCCGGATTAGATGTCAAAACAGCCTTCCTATATGGTGAACTCGATGAGGAACTATATATGGAACAACCTGAAGGGTTTAAAAACCCCCACCAGAAAAATAAAGTGATGTGTTTAAAGTGTGCTATATATGGACTAAAACAAGCTGCTTTAGCATGGTGGAAAGCACTTGATAAATCCATGGCTACGCTAGGATGCACACGTTTACTATCAGACTCTGGTTTATTTGTGAACGCAGATAAAACCATAGTAGTGATAGTATATGTCGATGATATTCTATTCCTTGGAAAGAACAAATCTGACATTAGTTCTCTAAAGGAACGCTTTATGAAAATCTGGGAATGTCGTGACCTTGGTGATACCCAAGAGTTCTTACGCATGCGCATTATTAAATCCAAGGGTCGTATCCTTGTTGATCAAGTAGATTATCTACATAAAGTGCTGCAGCGTTTTAAACTCACAAACGCGAAAGCGGTCCCCACACCGCTACCTGAAGGGTATCAACCAGTACCCAATAAAGGTTCACCAAACCCAGAAATTCGCGCGTCATTCCAACAAGTGATAGGATCACTCCTATACATAATGATTGGAACTCGACCAGACATTGCCTATGCAGTGACGAAACTCGCGCAGTATGCTGCAAACCCCACGCAAGACCATTTAAATAGGGCACTATATATTTACCGCTATCTAATTGGTACTTCTAGTTATGCTTTAGTCTTTGATGGCAAAAGCGATGGGGGTTTATTAGCATATGCGGATTCTGATTGGGCTTCTGACCCAACAACGAGAAAGTCTACTACGGGCTACTTAGTTAAATTAGCTAATGGAGTATTCTGTTGGAATTCTAGAGCGCAGAAGTCAATTGCGCTGTCTTCCACAGAAGCAGAATACATGTCTATCTCAGATACGAGTAGACAGTTGGTCTGGATTCGATCTCTCTTTGAAGAGATTGGAATATCTTTAGAACCAATTCCATTATGCGGAGATAATCAAGGCTCCATATTCCTTGCTTCTAATCCTGTACAGGAAAAGCGAATAAAACATATAGACCTACGCTACCACTACATTCGCGAGGTCATTCGCTTAAAGAAGATTGAACTATTGTTCATAGAAGGAGCCGAAAATCCCGCAGACTTATTCACTAAGAATCTGGGACGCATAAAGTTTCTTAAATTTAGGGAACAACTAGGACTTGAGTTCTACTCATCCTAGAAAGAGAATGAAATCGTCGCATAGATCTCGGAAGAACCTGACATTCAGATGGCATGCCTATGCATCCGAGTCAGACCCGATAATTTTAGAAGATGTGTCGAGTAATGCCTTTGCGTGGCACACTCGCAGAGAAGTGGAAAAGATCGAACTTTACCAAAAGTTCAACCTTAGTCCCAATCTTCTTCACGCGACTCTTTCTCTCTCAACACCGATGACATGATGAAGCTATAGGCTTCATGCGCAAAGTGAATCTTCGAATAATACACGAATGATCCTTTGATTGCTGTCATCAATAATCTCTATTGTACTATATTACTTTGCTCAGTACATACACGGTATACTTAGCAAGGGGGAGTGTTGAAACGTAATAAGTACATACGTATCTTATCTATAGCAGTTACGACATTTACAGTAGTATCGTACATATGATTACCATATTAGGGTACTCCGTTATGCACAAAAGTGGGCGCAACTCCAATATGGAGGGCGCAAGTCTTATCAGCATCACACGTGGTGATATGGAAGACTTCTGGGGTGTTTCACATCAGGCGTCACTGAAAACGCCATATTGTGGACACCTTTACTCATCACTTTTACGCAAACGGACATGGGTGGACCATAGGGACCGGTTTTCCTATAAATGAGGGGAGTAGAGCCCCTCTAAGAATACAAGTCATTCACTCTACGCACACTTGAGCACTCCTCTCTACAAACCTCTCTATCAGTCTCTATACCTTCACAAGGTGAGACTCCATGACACTGTTTGCTGCGCTGTTTGCTGCGCAACAATACTTTTCGGGTATCCTTGGTTAGCCGTCTATGAACCTCAGTTCGACTGGAAAAAAGGGGCAATTAACCAGGCACATCTTCCAATCACAATCAAAACGGTCAACGTAACCGACAGGAGGAACGTTCTGGCCCATCTACTGACCAAAACAAAAGAACACATAGTGACACAGCTGGAACAAGAAGAATCACGCGGACGAAGAATAGCGATTCCAGCCGTCGAACACGCTATCGCGGCCAAACCCAGAGACGAGGGAACCGCCACCCTACCTCCACAATACGAGTCATTTCACAAGGTATTTGATGAAGAAGCATCAACAAGACTCCCAGAAAGGCGACCTTGTGATCATGCAATTATGCTCCAACCTAACGCCCCGACATCGTTAACATGTCGACTTTACCCTATGACCTGTACTGAAGACGAGGCCTTGGACACCTTCATTGACGAACATCTCAAAAAGGGTTATATTCGACCCTCACAATCACCATACGCATCATCCTTCTTCTTTATTAAGAAAAAGGATGGGAAGCTTTGCCCGGTACAAGATTATCGCACTATAAATCGATGGACGGTACGAAACCAGTACCCACTCCCATTAATAACAGATTTAATGCAAGACCTTGGCAGAGCAGTCATGTTTTCAAAGTTCGACGTCAGACAGGGGTATAACAACATCCGAATCAAAGAAGGGGATGAACATAAAGCAGCATTCAAAACAAGACAGGGACTTTTTGAGCCCACGGTTATGTACTTCAGCCTTTGCAACTCACCAGCAACCTTCCAGGCCTTCATGAACGACATATACCAACCGGTCATAGCCAAATTCGCGACGGAAGGCACACACATTCGCATCTACATGGATGACATAGCTGTAGCCACCAATGATTGTGGCACCTTCCAACATACGACTGAAGCACATACAGCGGCGGTCACAGCCGTCCTTGCGGTCACCGCAAGCCATGACCTCTATTTCAAACTGTCGAAATGCGCCTTTCATGTTCCATCAATTGATTACCTGGGGGTAATCCTTGAAAAGGGGATGACGTGCATGGATCCTGCAAAAGTCGCGGGTGTTCGCACATGGCCCACACCAGCAAAAGTCAAAGATGTACGCAGCTTTTTAGGCTTTTGCAATTTTTACCATCCCTTTATCCGAGGATTCGCCAACATCGCCAAACCAATGAACGAGCTAACAAGGAAAGACGTCAAATGGCACTGGGGATCAACCCAACAACATGCCTTCGAAACACTCAAGAACCGCATTACAAGCAACCCGATCCTCGTTCACCCAGACCCAAAAGAACAATACCACCTCGAAGTAGACGCGTCGGGATTTGCTGTCAGAGCAGTCCTCATGCAGAAGGGACCCGATGGCAAGAAACATCCAGTAGCGTTTTATTCGGCCACCCTCAACGAAGCCAAACGAAACTATGACATATACAACTTGGAACTACTGGCCATTGTAAAAGCGTTACGAAACTGGAGGTATCTACTGGTGGGGTTGCCGCATAAGGTCAGAGTATTCTCGGACCATATGAACCTACAATACTGGCGAGACCCACAGAAGATTAGCCGAAGAGTAGCTTGAGAAGTCCTAGAACTGGAAGAATACGACATCAAAATACATCACCTCAAGGGACGGGCTAACGGTAGAGCAGATGCGTTGTCCAGGAGACCAGACTACGACACCGGGGAGAAGGACAATGATCGAGTTACCGTCCTACCAAACGAAATATTCATACAGACAATCACGGGAATCACGCCAACACCCATCAAACAGGAGGAGGCACAAATCAAGGCGTGGATTAGCCCTCATGAGCTCAAGAAAATAGAAGGTGTGTGGTTCAAGAATGGAAGGGTGGTAGTCACCACCAAGAAACACGAAGAACTAAGGGAAGTCATAAAGCAATACCATGACGTGACAACGGCAGGACACCCAGGAATAGCGAAAACACAAGAGCTGCTAGCCCAACACTACTGGTGGCCTAACATGAAGACTGATGTCGTCGACTACGTTCAAGGATGTGCAGAGTGTCAATGACATAAGGTCAACACTCGACCTACCAGAGCACCACTCGAACCCATTTATCTGAAAATGGGAGCTACACCATTCAAAGTCATCGCAGTGGATTTCATAACTAAGTTACCCCAATCAGATGGATATGACTTGATTCTAACGATTACAGATCATGACTGTTCCAAAGCATCAATATTCCTACCGTGCCAAGAATCGATGTCAGGAGAAGAAACGGCGATGCTCTATGCCCAAAAGGTGCTCCCACGATTTGGACTCCCAAGCAAGATAATCAGCGACCGAGACCCCCGTTTCGTGGCAAAATTCATGCAAGAACTATGCCGAATCCTCCAAATACAACAGAACATATCGACTGCATACCACCCAAGAACAGACGGACAATCAGAACGCACTAATCAGTGGTTAGAGCAGTATCTCCGATTGTGGGCAAATGAAAAACAAGATAACTGGGCGGCCCAACTACTGCTAGCAGAATTCGCTCACAACAATACGATAAGCAGCACCACTAAGCAAACCCCGTTCTTCGTACTAATGGGGTATCATCCGAGAGACAAGTGGGCGCCAGGAACAATCAGTTTACCCAGCGTATCACACAGACTAGAACAACTAGCAGAAGCCCACCGGAGCGCGCAGGAGAACATGATAAAGGCCCAGTGGTCATGGGTCAAACATAAAGTCACGCCTAGGTACGCCGCAGGAGACCAAGTATGGCTAGATGGGCACAATCTGCGAACCCATCAGCCTACCACCAAACTTGCGCCCAGGAGACAGGGGCCGTTTGAGGTTGTACAGGTGATGTCCCCTGTGAATTATCAGCTCAAATTGCCTCCGCAATGGAAGATACATGACGTGTTTCACACAGATCTGCTCACGCCTTACAAAGAAACACGCATGCACAGCGTAAACTACTTACGCCCACCACCCGAACTAGTTGAAGGTGTGGAAGAATACGAAGTCGAAAAGGTGATAGGCTCCAGAAGACACGGCCGAGGATGTAAACTCCAGTACCTCATCAAATGGAAAGGATATGCGGACTCGGAAAACCAGTGGGTCCCGTGGAACGACGTCCACGCGGAGGAAGAGATAAGGAAGTTCGCACGATCAAACCTGAAGGCTGAGACTCACATAAAAGCAGCCCTGACAGGATCGTCTATATCACCAAAGTCCTCACCTCCTCATACAATGTCCTATGCTCCTCTCACCGTTATCAACCTTGACGAGATCGCCATCCCCCACGTCGACACCCTCAGCACCTACGATGGCAACAACAACATCGACGATCAGTTCTGCTCAGCTTTCGAGCACGTTAGAGCCACCGCCGAACAAGACCAAGCCGCCTGGGACCTGGCCGAGGCTTGCAGGCGATTCCCCACACCCGCAAGCGGCAGAGTGGAGGACGATGAGGAAGGAGTACAGCCTATTGAAGGAGGTGATGACAGCATGGAGAATGGACCAGATAGTGAAGAGGACTGCAGCGGAGAGGAGGATGCGGATACAACTATTGTCGAGGCGAGTATCAACCAGTCCGCCACCTCTCTCACCCCCACCGTTGTCGGCAGCACCAACCAATCCACCACGACTCTCGGAACCACCACTGTCGATGACGACAGCGAAAGCGAGGACAACGACAGCGACGAATCCTACCACGCAGCGCGAGTTGTCTGCATCCAGTGTGACAACCCCCCAACTACTGCCACTGCGCTCCCCTGCCTATACCTCACCAAGTCCGCACCATTACCGAAGAAACCTACGATGATGCGCTCCGACCACCTCCAATTGCTGTTATCTACGGACCAACGGCGGAACAGGGATATGAAGCGCGCAGGCTACCCCCCTATAGGGAGGAACGCGACCCATTGCCCTTTGCTACGCGCCGAACGAATGCGACGGGGCGCCCTCTCCATGCCATATCGCCTACCCCCGGAGGGTTCATTCTCAACAACAGGATGAACTGGGTCCCCATGGTCATCGAACACAAAGGGCAATGAATTCCCGCTAAGTATGTGCGAGTACGCATGCTCAATAACCCGGAGGTGTTTGGGACGATGGGACGATACTTGCCCATCTACCGAGCAGACATCCATGCCAAACCATGCCAAGACATGGGCCCTGCAGCTGAGTACACCCGAGAGGAGCTCGGATACTTCCACACTGACTTCCGTGGAAAGCGCCAGGTGGACGAAGCCCTCGCTAGGCTGGGGGACATCTCCCTCCAAGCTGAAGTGAGGCATTACCGCGCATCCATGGAGGTCGTAGCCGAGCTCGAGCAAGCAATCAAGAAGCTGGAGGACGACATCTTCATCCATATCGATAGGGCCATGCATTTGTCACGGAGGCTAGGGCGTGCACATGCCCTCAGAAGGGTGCGGGATGAACATGAAACAGACGTCAGACTAACCACAGTAACTAACTGGGTGGTGGAGCGTGGGCGCTCACCCTTGTAAAGGGGGTGATGTCATGATTTGACGGGACTGATCAGCGTAAGCGGGATGACGAGTCGCTCCCGAATCTTACTCATAGCGCGTCGTGGCTTACTCATGTATTACTGTACGATTACTGATGATGACTGATAGTTTTAGTGGACGATTACCTAGCAGTAGTAGTAGTGGCTGTATCGCTGACGAAGGCGTACAGTCAAGAATTGGTTATAAGGTGGCTGTCGACTGATGTGGTCGACAGCTTGACTCTCTTGTATCATCTTGGAATCTAGTCGGGTTCTACTCCTTGAAACCCGCCGTGTGCTCGCTCTCTTAGGAAGGCGCTTTCAAGTGTCCTCGGATCAAGTCACACCTTCACGCGTTGACACATGCTGATAAGTCACATTCTGTTTGCCATTGCGTGTATTGCCTAAGTCAGGCCGGGTCGGACAGACCATAACACTGAGGATAACCTCAGGAATGTCATTAGGGACTTCAGCATGTTCCAATCAATAAGGGCCAACTGGAGAATCTGAGGGATGCATATGACATAAGTGATATTCTATGGTACAACATCAAATTACATTACCCCTTGTCAACTCAGCATCTCGAAGAGCTTGTTTTCACACAAACAAACACACCCAACCATTAAGGATATTCTGGTGCTCTTTTTTCATGGTTGTGACGCTGGTGGAGCTTTGCATATAGCCCCATACTAGTAAAAGCTCAGTCCCGAAACCACAACAACTACCCCTCACCCAGCATGTCTCCTTTCATAAGGGACCTGGGCCCACATCCTCACACTCACACATAATTAAACATTAGCTAACCTTCCCCCCTCTCCCCCTCCTGTATTGGCCACCGCCGACTGGCTTTTGTCGTATGTCGCAAATTTGGGAAGGTAGCTTATAAGAGGTTATAATAAAATAATCTGATTTAATCAAAGGACGGCATTATCATTTTTGTAATGAAGGCTTAAATTCTGATAATCAGGATTGTAATTGCCATTCAGATCACGGTTACCATAAATGAATAATGAGAAGAGAAAAATTACAAGTCAGTTCCCCGATTAGATATTTCATTGATCTTATCAGTTTCTCATTTCTTATCATTGTATTCTATATCGGCCATCCGTCATCTCTTACATCATCATGTACTTTAGATTTAATCTGTATATTTTGCATTAGTGCAGATTTGAACACAGGACCTCATAATAACACTTACCAGCAAAATGCACCACTACACCAAACAGCTGATACTAGCTAAACCATTAACTCCCTTATATTTAGGAAGGTCCTAATAATAGGTGCTACACCAGTCTTCAACGTTGAGCCCCTACTGCGCATCCCACGCACACCAGTGGAAATAAACCGCCAGCCGCCTTTGAACAGGCATAATGAGTCAATGTCCATCTCTGTCACGTATCGTGCCATGCGGTCATGTGACATTCGGCACACGTGAAGAGTGCGCGTTGCCTGCGAAGGCAAGTAAAGAATATCGTGCCACGAGACATCGCGTGATAAGAATATGTTCGGGTTTCACGTGACTGATGCGAGTTCCAGTCATGTGACCGGGTCGGGCTTGTGCCCATGCCAGCTTATCAGAAGCTGAGGTCGTTCCAGGCCCTTATCTGAGGGTTCTGATGGATATTTCTGATGGACTAGCCACATTGAGTTTATCTCTGCTTGGGTGAGTCATTATGACTCCTTATCCCTGATGGCCCTTAAGGCTGTTCGCCTTGTGTTGTGGGGCCATGGCGCATCATTGATGGACTGATGTTATTGAAGGATAAGCCGTATGCTTATCTCTCATGTACTAGGGTTCGCCAGGAGCTCAGCTTGAAAGCCAGCTCCTGAGCAGTATATAGGTAGTAGCTTTGGGCAGTACGGCCCTTAGCTTTGTATTCTCATACCACCTCACGACTAGCATGGTTGGTCCCTGTTAATGCATTGCTGTCCACTCCTTTCCAGTGTGCTTATCTTGTTGTCCTGTTGTGGACTTATCTATTGAGGCCTCATTATTTGGCTCTCACTTGTTGTCATTTGGCTAGTTGAGGCGTCATTCCAGCTAGCGTCGTTTCTCGTCCACGTCACGTGTTCCAGTGTTGCAGGTCAAGGCTGCACTGAAGGTAGCGTTGGGTCAAAACGTTACAATCTCGGTGGCATCAGCGGGGCGATGACCGCAGACTTGCTTTGCCGGTCACAGTGGATGGTCTATGGTCTAGAGGAATAACAATCAGATAGCAGAATGCTACGATACATGGACTGCTCCCTCCAATAGAGTGAGCATTGAGCTGCATACGAGGGGGCTGTACAACTTCCAGGACCTCCTTTCTGTGAATGTAATCTGCCAGCCTGATTACGAAGTTTGTTATGTGTTTCTCCAGGTGATTGTGAATGCCTTGATTGTCTTGCTGTCTGCTGTTCTCTGAATGTACGCCATGTAGATACTGGAGAAGTCGTTTGACATCACCCATGCTAATGACGCTTGGTCTCTCGGGCTCCGACCTTTCTGATTTGCCTGTTCAAAGGACGCTGTTCAGAGGGTGCGGGTATGGTCACGAAATTTGAGTGGATGGGTGGAACACTACCACAAGGGCTGCTTGCACCGACACTCGAGGTGGCAGGGGGTATTGATAATAAGTACAGTGTCCGCGGAAGAGGTGTGCTTGCCTGTGAGATCTGCGAAATAAAAGTGATAGAAGATGTTATTGAAACAGAAGATGTTGTCTTGCTCAAAGTGACCAGAGGTCGTCCTGCGGACTCCATGGGTGTTGACACCATTGTGGGGGATAGCGCTCGAAGAGAGGGAGAGGGGATAGTCGGCAGAGTGGAAGGTGATTGGGACAGCGTGGGCAACACAGAGGTTGTCGGCAATGGGGACGGTTCAGCCGACGCAGTAATCAGCATCAATACAGATGACTGCGCGACGGGTTCCCCCAAGGGGGGTGTGGATTTCTTAGCACCCATACCTACCTTAGGGAGGGAGGGGGGGTCAGGTTGGCCGTTAGAAATTTTTTGTTCACAGGCACTTAAGGGCGCCAAATCTCGAGCTCAAGTCCGAGTTTTCTCAACACGAGTCTTACTCAGCATTTTTTTTGGCAAGACAAAATATATAGTACTACTCTTGCTACTGGTATGTACAGTCCCGTCATTGTGGTTGCAGTACCATGGGTATGGTCATCTTGGCCAGCTTGTCCCGGTCAGGGTCGTTCTTCTCGCACACGCTGTGTCATACCCTTTGCCTTGTGGTGCCTTTGTCTTTGTGGTGTCTTCACCATGTCAGGTGCTGTTGGGTGCATTGTTGTTGCTGCTGCTGCCACTGCACTCCTTCGTTGCAGTTGTCCTCAACAACCTGGGTTAGATTCAAGATTAGATGGAAAAGGGTAGAAAGTAAGATGTACTTAGTTTCATTTGAGTGGGGTGGCAGTGACGGCTGAGGTCGTGAGGGTGGTTGGGGATGGCAGTAACAAGCTGGTTGGTGTGGCTGTAGAAAGGCTTTGAGCTGTGAGGTGAGGGATGTGGCTGGCGAGAGTGTGTGAGGTGTGAGGTGTGAGGCCTGTGAGGGGAGAGGATGGCAGTGGGAGATGACTCGATGACAACAGAGAGTGAGGGTAGCAGAGCCAACAGTAAAGGCAATGGGATACTCATATAGTGCAGTTGAGGAATGTAAAGGTAGCATGTATGGTGTATTGGGTAAGTGCTGCCACAATTAAGTTTTTTCAAATGCAGGGTTCGATTCTCTGCGTGTGCAATTTTTGCGGGGCCAATCCACTGTACTGATCTGCTCGGCTCCTTCCTCAGAACTCACTTTTGGGACTCCCTGCGAACAACCCCAACAGCAACTACAGCCAGGAGACTACGATCACAACCTGATGACAGGACGACAACAAAAGTATCGACAACAAAACCAAGATGAAAATGCACTGTGATCAAGACTGTGGTGAACAATGGCGGCGATGGCAAGGCAACGGCAATGGTGTATTTGCACAGACAGTGGTGGAGACACAAGTTTATTACTGTAGTACTGTACATTCCGATTCTGTACCTCCTGTAGCCCACAAAACATAGAAATATAAGCTTTTTTTTCGCCCTCTGACCGCCCTCGACCCCTCCTGGCTTGCCCCTGGGTTAACAGGATTTAGGAGCGAGAGAAAATAATGCCATATTTAGATAGGCGCTCGCTTAGTAAAGACCCCCCCCCCTCCCCCTATCGACCTTAAGAGAAAAGTGTACATACTATATCTCACTGCAGTCCTGCACCCCCCTTGGGTTCCCCAACTGGCTGGGTGGAAATGGCTCGAATAACCTGTTGAATCGGCTCAGGTGGTGTGATCAGAGTGCCTTCTGAGATGGCGGCAACTTTCTCCAGTTTGCAACTGCAACGACACTCCGCATCGTAATAATCTGTCAGTCGTGTATGCATTGGCTCACTATCATAGATAGGTACTGTAATATAATTGGATACCGACTCAGCTTTGGCGCTTGCCTTAGCTGTGACAAAGTCTTTGAAGGAGATGCTCTTAGTGGCCTCTGAATTGGTGGGGCATGGTTCATTGGTTTTGTTACTTGTAGAGCGATGAGATACTGGGTAAGGATGCGAATGACATAATGGAGGGGGAAATAACGGGCCATCTCATACTGGGTGGAACTGGGTGGTGCAGTTGTATTCAAGACATGGTATTGTGTGCGGAAACCAAAGGGATGGTGTAAAGTCAACGGATTAATTAGCTATTAATCAAGGCACATGATAGTTCTAATCGAGTTGGAGTTATCACAATCCGATCTTGATCCTAATCTTTGGTTATCTTCGGACACTTTCAGTTACAACATGGGGTACTAATTAGGAGCTGATCGGGAATAGTTGGGAATAATTACGAGTCGGTTGACAGTGCTCACAGGTCAGTTGTAATTTGATAATATTACCAGTTACAACGGGGACCGATCACAAGGCCGTTCCCAAATTTGCGACATAGTTACATGCCCCAGTATACAAGTGAATTAAAAATTAAAAAATACTAGTAAACGCTAGCCTGAAGACAACTATTTATAGTATGAGAATGCCCGCCGCCGCGGGTACCGTGGTACCAAGCCAGCATGGATTGAGGAAGAAATACGGCTCAAGTGGCTCAAGCCACTGTGAGAAGGAATGAAGATTCCAACCGGAACTTGCCATCCGGGAACAACTTTTTTGGTTAAGTCTGCATCGGATGCACGACACAAAAATGCCATAATTTTCAACCAGTAAACATGTCTTTCGTGAATGGAGGGAGGGGAAGGTTGGTCTCTCGTAGGGCCTTGCCATTTTGATGGCTATCAACTAAACACAAAAACTAAACATCAACAATTGGAATGGCCCTGGCTGTGGTAGGCCTCAAACTTCTCCCTGGGAAAGTACAGTCTTAGTTGAGCCTTACTTTACTGTAGGTTAACAGCCGTGGATCGCATCCCGTAATGTGTAACAGACTGACAGTAGGACACGTAATTCTGCTCCTACTAAGTTATCTCCATTTCACCACAAGATGCACAATAAAAGCTCTGATCATAGTCGGGTTCTCAGTTCCAGTCCTTAGCGCTTAGCAGCCTAGGCTTCTCAACCCCCAGCGAGCCTCAAGTCATGCGCTACCACCAGCTCCCTATGCTCTCTGTCATTGCCGCCACATCCCTCACCAACTTAGCAATGCCTCCCATATCACATTGGGATATGGAAAGCAAGAGTGAGCAGCTTCATTTTTCATATTCAAGATTTCGGCTAAGCTAAGCGATATTTCGGCTAAGCTAAGCGAGATCCGGTGCCGGATATCCGGTATCCCAAATCCGACTCCGATTTCAAATTATGTAATTTGTCCCTGGGACCATCATCCTGGGACCTTCAACATGCAGACACATTCAAGTTGTGCTTGTTGTTGTCAACAGCGAGCACGCAGCCAAAATTTGCAATATATTTCAAATAAATTAGCACAAACGAAAAAGTTTACATTTCTTAATAATATTAAATAATTATAATAAATACTACAAATCCATGCCAGGAGACCGACAGCATGATGCCGAATGTGAGGGAGGGGGGGAAGGGAGAGGCGAGGGAGAACGAGAGCGAGAGGCGAGGGCGGGAGAGGGGAGAGGGCGGAGAGGGGGAGAGGGCGGAGAGGGGGAGAGGGCGGAGAGGGGATGGGGGTGAGAGGGCGATAGAGGGAGAGGGCGGGAGAGCGAGAGGCGGGAGAGAGGGCAAGAGCGAGAGAGGTCGAGGTTGATTCAGAGAGAGGGCAGAACAGGGACAGGCGGGAAGGAGGATGGGAGGGCAGAAGGGAGGGACAGGGAGGGACAGGCGGGAGGGAGGGCGGGAGGAGGGACAGGGACAGGCCGGGCGGTGGGAGGGAGAGCCAGAGAGGGGATGAGCGGGAGGAGAGGGAGGGTGGGAGAGAGGGAGAGGGCGAGAGGGCGAGAGAGGGAGAGGGCAGGAGGGCAGGAGAGGGAGAGGTGGGAAGGAGGAAGAGGGAGGGAGAGGGAGGGAGAAGGAGGGAGAGGCGGGAGAGAGTGAGAGAGGGAGAGGGAGTGGCAAGAGGGTGGGAGAGGGAGAGGCAGGAAGGAGGGAGAGGGAGGGAGAGGGAGGGAGAGGCGGGAGAGGGCGAGAGGGCGAGAGAGGGAGTGGCGAGAGGGCAGGAGAGAGCCACAGGAAGGGCGGGAGAGACGGCAAGGGAGACGGAGAGGGCAGGAGACAGAGGGATGGAGGGACGGAGGGAGACAGAGAGGGAGGGAGGGAGGGTGAGGTAGAGGCGGGAGGGAAGGAGGGTGAGGGTGAGAGTGAGAGGGGCAAGAGCGAGAGGGCAAGAGCGAGAGGGCAAGAGCAAGAGGGAGGCAAGAGGGGCGAGAGGGCAAGAGGGCGAGAGGGAGAGGGCAAGAGGGAGAGGGCAAGAGGGAGGGCAAGAGGGAGAGGGCAAGAAGGCAGAGGGGAGAGGGCGAGAGAGGGCAGAGGAGGGGGCGGGAGAGAGGGGGAAGGTGGGAGAGGGCAAGAGGGCGGGAGAGGGAGGGCGGGAAGAGGGTGAGGCGGGATGGATGGACGGAGAGGAGAGGGCGGGATGAGAGTGAGGGCGAGAGAGGGCGAGGGCAAGAGGGCAAGAGGGCAAGAGAGGGTGAGGGCGAGAGGGCGAGAGAGGGTGAGGCGGGAGAGGAAGGGTGAGGCGGGTGAGAAAGGGTGAGGCAGGAGAGGAAGGGTGAGGCGGGAGAGGAAGGGTGAAGCAGGAGAGGAAGGGTGAGGCAGGAGAGGGGGGGTGAGGCAGGAGAGGGAGAGTGAGGCGGGAGAGAAGGTGAGGGCGAGAGGGCGAGGGCGAGCAGGCGAGAGGTTGAGAGAGGGCGAGGGCGAGAGGGTGAGAGAGGGAGGGTGAGGAGGGGTATGTAATCGCTGGGCTGGGGATAACGGAGGAATCACTCAAAAGAACTTGAAGCACGCACGTGGGAGTCGATAAGTCCTGCCATATTGTCAAGCATCCAAATTTCCATACTCACACGAAGCTGAAGGACCTCCAAGGAGGCATGAACCACCTCGCAGTGACATGGAAGGTAGAATACAAGCTCTACCCACTGGCACGCATCATAGGTCAAGCTGTCAAGTCCTATCCGATAGTTCTCTGATAGTTAACCTGTGTTATGCCGCTCTCTCCCTCCCTCTCCCTCCCTCTCTCGCCGTCTCTCCGTCTCCTGCCCTCACCGTCTCTCCCACCCCCTCTCTGACTCTCTCCCACCCCCTGTCTCTCCCCCCCTCTCGCCCTCGCCCTCTCTCTCCTTCCCTCCTGCCTCTACCTCTCTCTCCCTCCCTCCCACCTCTCTCTCCCTCTCTTTCCGTCCCTCTCTCTCCGTCTCTCCCTCCTCTCTCCGTCTCCCTTGCCGTCTCTCTCTCCCGCCCTCTCCTGTGGCTCTCTCTCGCCCTCTCGCCACTCCTCTCTCGCCCTCTCGCCCCTGCCCTCTCTCTCTCTCCCGCCTCTCCCTCTCTCCCGCCTCACCCTCCTTCTCCCTCCCTCCCCCTCCCTCACCCTCCTTCCCGCCTCTCCCTCCTTCCTGCCTCTCCCTCCTTCCCGCCTCTCCCTCTCCCGCCTGCCCTCCCTCTCCCTCCTTCCTGCCTCTCCCTCTCCCGCCCTCTTGCCACTCCCTCTCTCACCCTCTCCCTCTCTCGCTCTCTCCCACCTCTCGCTCCTTCTCCCTCCCTCCCTCCCCCTCCCTCTCACTCCTTTCCACCTCTCCCTCTCCCGCCCTCCGCCCTCTCCCTCTCTCGCCCTCTTGCCCTCTCCCTCTCTCCCGCCCTCTCTCTCCTCCCACTCATCCCCTCTCTGGCTCTCCCTCCCGCCGCCTGGCCTGTCCCTGTCCCTCCTCCCGCCCTCCCTCCGCCTGTCCCTCCCTGTCCCTCCCTTCCGCCCTCCCGTCCTCCTTCCCACCTGTCGCTGTTCCGCCCTCTCTCTGAATCGACCTCGACCTCTCTTGCTCTCGCCCTCTCTCCTGCCTCTCGCTCTCTCACCCTCTCGCTCTATTGCCCTCTCACCCCGCCCCCTCTCCGCCCTCTCCCCCTCTCCCGCCCTCGCCTCTCGCTCTCATTCTCCCTCGCCTCTCCCTTCTCCCCCTCCCTCACATTCAGCATCACACCGTCGGTCTCCCGGCATGGATTTGTAGTATTTATTATAATTATTTAATATTATTAAGAAATGTAAGGTTTTTCATTTGTGCTAATTTATTTGAAATATATTGCAAATTTTGGCTGCGTGCTCGCTGTTGACGACGACGAGCACAACTTGAATGTGTCTGCATGTCGAAGGTCCTGGGACGATGGTCCCAGGGACGAATTACATAATTTGAAATCGGAGTCGGATTTGGGATACCGGATATCCGGCACCGGATCTCGCTTAGCTTAGCCGAAATCTCGAATATGAAAAATGAAGCTGCTCACTCTTGCTTTCCATATTGGGATGACATCCATGTCAAGCACACCTGGGATACTGTCCCGTCTAACTGGGAGACCCTCGGTCCACCTTTTTCCAATACCACCATCGACCTCCACATCGCGCTCCGACCTCAATATGAAGATGCCTTGATAGGTGCCCTCTATGAAGTCAGCACTCCCGGGAATCCAAAGCACGTCATCACCAATACTCCTCCGTGCACGATATATTGACAAGTGCTGCTGCTCCGTTGCAGATATGGCGCACACTTATCGAAGGAGCAGGTTGCTCAGCTTGTCGCTCCACACCGAGACACGTTGGATCTCATAAACTCATGGCTTAAATTCCATGGCATACCGCGCTCCTCTATCTCAGTGTCACACGGCGGCGGCTGGCTGACAGTTGCCGCTGTGCCCGTGTTCCAAGCCAATGAAATGCTTGGCGCGTCGTACCAGCTCTACCGGGAGTCCGGGACAAATGACACCAGTATTCTCCGCACGATCAGCTATGCACTCCCTGCAGTTCTGCACGAACATGTGCGAACCGTCGTACCCACGACGTACTTCGCCTCCACGCACACCCCGTGGCAGTCACCGCGGGGGCGCTCTGTCGATGAAACTGCACATATGGCCTCCAGAGAGACGGGGAAGACGCTGTCAAGTCGCGATAGTCCGATCACGCCAAGGGATCTAAGCTGGCTGTACAGGACGTCCGCCTATATACCGGCCGCAACGGACAAGAATGCGCTCGGGATTGTAGGCTACGCCAGGGATTACCCGAACCCGGCGGATTTGAGGATGTTCATGAGTCTATATCGTACGAACGCTATAGACGCAACCTACAAGGTTGTAAGGGTCAACGGCGGTGAGTACAATCCGAGACGCCCCTCGGTCGAGGGGAATCAAAACATTCAATACGCCTCGGCCATGGTGTATCCGACCCCGGTCACCTTCTACAGTGTCGGCGGCAGCAAAGTGATCACCCCTGGCACTAATGAACCAGCCCCGGGTGACGCTATGCTGGAGTGGCTCCACTACGTCATCTCCCAGCCGGACGTTCCAAAAACTATCAGCACTTCGTATAGTAAATATGAGAAAAATCTCCCCTTGGAATATGCAACTGCCCTTTGCAACCTGTACGCCTAACTCGGTGCGCGTGGCGTCACCGTTCTGTTCCCGAGCGGCAACGAGGGCGTCGGCTATTATAAGGACTGCCAGACCGATGGCGATGTACAGTTTATCCCCGAGTTCCCTGCATCCTGTAAGTTATGTGTAGTGTGTCATTCGTTGCAAGCTGGACACCGGTGCAGGTACGGGTCATTCACCACAACACTGCAATTTCGTAGGTCCCTATGTTACTAGTGTGGGCGGCACGACGAGCGGAACGAGCCAGGGCCGGGAGACCGCGGCGGTCTTCTCTGGAGGCGGCTTCTCGAACTATTTTCCGCGCCCTCCCTACCAACGCGAGGCTGTTCCCAAGTTTCTGGATAAGCTCGGAAGCCAATATGCTGGCATGTACAAGTGCGCTTTCTGCTAATATGATCTGAACCTGACCTATTCTGACTTGGTAATTTCATGGTGTCCAGTGCCCACGGCCGCGGAATCCCCGACATCTCAGCACAGGCGATTGATTTTATATATATCAAATTCCAAGAGCGTTTGATCACGAGCGGTACAAGTTCGGCAACACCGGTGCGTTTTTCTCGCTCTCAGCTCTGCCTCGAGCACCCAGTTGATCACCAATGAACAGACCGCAGCGGGCGTGATCTCACTACTTAACGATTACTTGATTTCAACTGATAGGGCCCCGCTCGGCTTCCTCAATCCCCTGCTGTATGACTCGCTTCGTCGAGGTTTGAATGATATCAAATCTGGGTCTAATCCGGGGTGCAACACCCCCGGATTCTCGGCCATCCGTGGATGGGATCCTGTTCGTCTTGCTAGACTTCTGTTGCTCCCTTTTAGGCGTTGGCTGATCCTTGGTAGGTGACGGGTCTCGGGACGCCAGACTTTGTGAAACTGCAGACCTTACGTAACTTGATGGACGGCGTGACGCATAGCGGGGGAACAAGAACAACAATTACGGAACGCCTGAACAACAACAATACAGCAGTACACTTGCGTAATACTTCATACACGTCACGAGCCGATTTGTGGGGCGAGGAATTACACGCATAAGCCCCTCCACCTGCGCGACACCCACTTATATAGCAGGACAATGCTATCGATTCAAACTTTCTGGGCTTGCTCCATAGGCTCTCTCAAGGTACGGACACCTGGACGAACACGGGAATATAGCGGACGACCGCTACGAGTCACGAGATTCGGTCGTCATCCGTTAGTCGTTGGGACGATCTCTCGTATATACTTTACTATGAAGGCCGACTAGTATGCAGAAGTGTTAATCGTTAATCAGAAGGGCGAGCGAAAGAGTCCATCAGGAAAACGTTTAATTGGCAACAATGTACACTAGTGTCAACTCAACCTTTGCAATTGCTTAGCCGAGATCAGGGGCTCGTGTGTAGTTTGACGCGAGTGGCCACGGCTTTTGAACAGCGAAAAGTACGTTCGGAGGGTATAGGAGTGCTTTTAATGACCAAACTGGCTGCCGTTTGGCCGTTTTCATCAGGAAAAACCTTCCGCACTAACGAGCGATAATACAGAGGCTGATTATCGACTGGCGAAATAAGCGAAGTAATGAAATAATTTTGACCAATAACTCTAGTAATCGCGTTCGTGCATGAAGTAACGTTGACTATCTACGACAACATAAGATAACTCTCCCGGTCACTGAAAGTATTTATGTAGAAAGAATTGCACTGCTCCAAAACAGTAAATGTGTGCCATTCCCATGATGATTCTGGTCCAAAAACGGGTAAGAGGTGTACACTACGAAGAATTGAGGCAATAGGTATGATACTTGCACACCGTCGACCATTCTGAGTAAGTCTTGTAACTCTATAAAGACCATGGTTTGGTCCAGGCATTGCAGGAATGGGAGAGAACCATTCCACGTAGGCAAGATGTTCCAGAGGCACAGACGTGAAAATGTCCTTGACAACCCTGCTTGGTATCTTGAAGACCACTCGTACTTGTGCTACGCGGAGGCCTGCAGACGATGAGATTTGAGTGACACATCATATCCTTACAACTTACCATCAATCCTGTGCACTACATCTTGACTTGCTGGGTCATTGCAGATGAGGACGGTATCAAACTGACAAGGGATAGGATGCCCACGTGCGTCCTTTTGTTCCGGCCGAACAACAACACTATTGACTATTTCGGATGTATCCAGATCTGTGAACTTGAATCTGTGGTGGACAGGCACCAAACGGAATGGAATGAGTGTATTTGTGGCTAAATCAGATAGCGCCACCCCAGAAGCTGTGGGATTGTTGCTGTGGGCAATGAAGTTGGCCAATGCATCCTGGAAGTTGATGGCCCCGTATTTGTTGGCCAAGTCATCAAATGAAACCGCCTTGAGTGTCGGATTTTGAAGCATCTTCAGTCTTTGCACAACTGGGTGCAGTGGTCCAATTGGCTTTGCCGTCTTCGCGCTTGCCTGATTGGTTTGTTCCTGCCATTTGACATACAAATAGTGCACTTGTACCTTCTCGCAGTGTTCATTCCAGGTGGTCATTTGACTCTTTACATCCTTCTTATTGGTTGTGGCAAACGCATACTTCATGTAGTCAATATGAAGGCGTTCAGTTTGCTCTGTGTTGTAATTGTCAGTAGTACCAAAGAGATGGATTGACGGGCTGTAGTGCAGCAGACTGTGTATTTTGGGTACATTGAAATTGTTGCGAATCCCAAGATCAACAAAAATGTCTTTGTTGTTGTGGAACTGAGTCAGGGAGTCCTCTAATTGCCTGAGGCTAGTTGAAGTGTGTGCTGGAAATTGTGCTAGATATATAAAGTCTAGCACCGCGTGCACAGCCATGAGGAGACGTGGTGAGACTTATCCATTAGGAATCGGCAGATCCAACATGAGGCCCAGAAGAATGCGGCACATATTTTTGTGCTCCTTACCTGTTACGCGAGAGAGGCCAGATATACCTTTGGGAAACATTGTCACGTGATGATTTGGCAGTGAGCAGCGACATCGCATGTCAATCTCCGCTGGCCCAAAAGTCGCGATAAGCCACTGTACAAGATGCTTGAAAACACCTTGTAACAATTGATGTAGTATGTCGGGCATGATTGATAGGAAGACGTTGGTGAGTGGGAGAGACTCCCAGAATGGGTGGAAAATTGGCTTCAGGCTGGCCTGCCGACATCCCAAGTGAAATGCATATGCATCTCCATCAGCCAGTGCATACACATCCCTGGCTTGATCGTAGTCGCGAAGGGGAGATCTAGTAGGTGAGCCAAGTTGGTCATGTGGTACGACACATTTGGGACATCAATTATTGTACGTGCATGTTACCAAGACTTGTTCCAGATAATCCCTGACAAATGATGTGAAAATGGGATGGCATCGGCGCCAGACACCATCCCCGCTCATCATGGCGATGCCAACTTCACCGACATGTTATGGTCGGTATGACCCTGCCTGACTTAGGCGATACACGCGATGGCAAACAAAACGTGACTTAGCAACATGTGTCAACGCACGGAGGCATGACTGATTCCAAGGACACTTGAAAGCGCCTTCCTAAGAGAGCTGTGCGAGGCGGGTCTTTGAGAGACAGAACCCGACTAGATTTGAGATGATACAAGAGAGTCAAGCTGTCGACCACATCAGTCGACAGCTACCTTATAACTGATCCTTGACCGTACGCCTTCGTCAGCGATACAGCCACTACTACTAATGCTCGGTAAGACTATCAGTCATCATCAGTAATCGTACAGTAAGATGTGAGTAAGCGATGACAGTTCCTTAGTAAGATTCGAAAGCGACTCGTCATATCATGACATCACCCATCCAGTCCATCAGATCATGACATCACCCCCTTTACAAGGGTGAGTGCCCACGCTCCACCACCCAGTTAGTCACCGTCGTTAGTCTGACATCCATTTCGTGCTCATCCCGTACCCTCCTAAGCGCATGTGCGTGACCCAATCTCCGTGACGAATGCATGGCCCTGTCGATATGGACGAAGATATCGTCCTCCAGCTTCTTGATGGCCTGCTCGAGCTCGGCCAGACCTCCATGGACGCGCGGTAACGCCTTACTTCGGCTTGGAGGGAGATGTCCCCCAGCCTAGCAAGGGCTTCGTCTACCTGGCACTTTCCACGGAAGTCAGCGCGGAAGTAACCGAGTTCTTCTCGGGTGTACTCAGCTGCAGGGCCCATGTCTCAGCATGGTTCGCATGGATGTCTGCGCGGTAGATGGGCGAATACTTTCCCATCGTCCCAAACACCTCGGGGTTGTCGAGCATTCGGACTCGCACGTACTTGGCTGGGATCCGCCTCCCCTCGTGCTCGATGACCATAGGGACCCAGTTCATTCCATTGTTGAGAATGAACCCTCTGGGGGTAGGCGATATGGCACGGAGAGGGCGCCCCGTCGTATTCGCTCGGCGCGTAGCGAAGGGCGATGGGTCGCGTTCTTCCCTATAGGGGGGTAGACTGCGCGCCTCGTATCCCTGCTCCACCATTGGTCTGTAGATAACAGCAATTGGAGGTGGTCGGAGCGCGTCATCGTGGGCTTCTTTGGTAGCGACGCGGACTTGGTGAGGTATAGGTAGGGGAGCGCAGTGGCAGTAGTTTGGTGGCTGGTCGCACTGGACGCAGACGACCCTGGCTGCGTGGTAGGACTCGTCGCTGTCGTCGTCTTCATCTTCGCTATCTTCATCGACAGCTGTGGTGGCGAGTGAGGTGACGGAGGGGTTGACTGCCGTAGTGGTGAGCGAGGCGGCGGAGGGGTTGACGGTGACGAGACGTTGGGTGATACTTCCCTCGTTAGTATTTGTATCCTCATCCTCCTCTCCGCTGCCGTCCTCTTCACTATCTGATCCATCCTCCATGCTGACATCACCTCCTTCAAGAGGCCGTACTCCTCCCTCATCTTCCTCCACTCCGCCGCTTGCGGGAGTGGGGAATCGCCAGCGAGCCTCGTCCAGGTCTCAGGCGGCTTGGTCTTGCTCGGCTGCTGCTCTGACGTGTTCGAATGCTGAGCAGAATTGATCGTCAACATTGTTGTTGCCGTCATAGGTATTGAGGGTGTCGATGTGGGGGATGGTGATCTCGTCAAGGTGGACAATGGTGAGAGGGACATGAGACATTGTATGAGAGGGTAGAAGGGATGATGGTGTGACCGGTCCTGTTAGAGCTGCTTTTATGTGAGTCTCAGCCCCTGGGTTCAGTCGTGCGAACTTCCTTATCTCTTCTTCCGCGTGGATGTCGTTCCACGGGACCCACTGGTTTTCAGAGTCGGCGTAACCCTTCCACTTGATGAGGTATTGGAGTTTACGCCCTTGGCCGTGTCTTCTGGAGCCTATCACCTTTTCGACCTTGTATTCTTCCACGCCTTCGACCAGTTCCAGTGGTGGGCGTAAATAGTTTGCGCCGTGCATGCGTGTTTCTTTGTAAGGTGTGAGTAAATCTGTATGAAACACGTCATGTATCTTCCATTGTGGGGGTAACTTGAGCCGGTAATTCACAGGGGACATCACCTGCACAACTTCAAACGGTCCCTGTCTCCTGGGCACAAGTTTGGCGGTAGGCTGGTGGGTTCGCAGATTGCGCCCATCTAGCCATACTTGGTCTCCTGTGGTGTACGTAGGTGTATTTTTGTGTTTGATCCACGACTTCTGAGCCTTTATCATGTTTTCCTGCGTGCTCTGTCGGGTGTTTGAGAGCTGTTCTAGTCTGCTTGATACGCTGGGTAAACTGATTGCTCCTGGTGTCCACTTATCTCTCGGATGATACCCCATTAGTATGAAGAATGGGGTTTGCTTAGTGGTGCTGCTTATCGTATTGTTATGAGCAAATTCTGCTAGCGGTAGTTGGGCCGCCCAGTTGTCTTGTTTTTCATTTGCCCATAATCGAAGATATTGCTCTAGCCACTGATTGGTACGTTCTGATTGCCCGTCTGTCCTAGGGTGGTACGTGGTTGATATGTTTTGCTGTATTTGGAGGATTTGGCATAGCTCCCGCATAAACTTTGCCGCAAAACGGGGGTCTTGATCGCTGATTATCTTGCTTGGGAGTCTGAACGTGGAAGCACCTTTTGGGCATAGAGCATCGCCGTTTCTTCCCCTGACATCGATTCTTGACATGGTAGGAATATCGATGCTTTTGAGCAGTCATGATCTGTAATCGTTAGAATCGAGTCATATCCATCTGATTGGGGCAACTTAGTTATGAAATCTACCGCGATGACTTCGAATGGGGTGGCTTCCATTTTCGGGTAGATGGGTTCGAGTGGTGCTCTGGTGGGTCACGTGTTGACCTTATGTCGTTGACACTCTGCACATCCCTGGACGTATTCAAGGACGTCAGTCTTCATGTTAGGCCACCAGTAGTGTCGGGCTAGTAGCTCTTGCGTCTTCACTATCCCTGGATGTCCTACCGTCGTCCCATCATGGTGTTGCTTTATGATCTCCCTTCGTTCTTCGCGTTTCTTGGTGGTGACCACCACTCTTCCATTTTTGAACCACACGCCTTCTATTTTCTTGAGTTCGTGAGGGCTCATCCACACCTTGATTTGTGTCTCCTCTTGTTTGATGGGTATCGGCGTGATTCCCGTGATTGTTCGTATGAATATTTCGTTTGGAAGGACAGTCACTCGATCGTTGTCCTTTTCTCCGGTGTCATAGTCTGGTCTTCTGGACAGCGCATCTGCCCTACCGTTAGCCCGTCCCTTGAGGTGGTGTATTTTGATGTCGTATTCCTCTAGTTCTAGGACTTCCTGAGCTACTCTTCAGCTAATCTTCTGTGGGTCTCGCCAGTATTGTAGGTTCATGTGGTCCGAGAATACTCTGACCTTGTGCGGCGATCCCACCAGTAGATACCTCCAGTTTTGTAACACTTTTACGATGGCCAGTAGTTCTAAGTTGTATATGTCGTAGTTTCGTTCGGCTTCATTGAGGGTGGCCGAGTAAAATGCTACTGGATGTTTCTTGCCATCGGATCCCTTCTGCATGAGGACTGCCCCTACAGCAAATCCTGATGCATCCACCTCGAGGTCGTATTGTTCTGTTGGGTTAGGATGAACAAGGATCGGATTACTTGTAATGCAGTTCTTGAGTGTTTCGAAGGCGTGTTGTTGGGTTGATCCCCAATGCCATTTGACGTCTTTCCTTGTTAGCTCGTTCATTGGTTTGGCGATGTTGGCAAATCCTCGAATGAAGGGGCAGTAAAAATTGCAAAAACCCAAAAAGCTGCGTACATCTTTGACTTTTGTCGGTGTGGGCCATGTGCGGACACCCGTGACTTTCGCAGGATCCATGCGCGTCATCCCCTTTTCAAGGATTACCCCCAGGTAATCAATAGAAGGAACATGGAACGCGCATTTGGCCAACTTGAAGTAGAGATCATGGGCTGCAGCGACTGCGAGAACTGCGGTGACTGCCACCGTGTGTGCTTCATTTGTACACTGGAAGGTGCCACAATCATTGGTGGCGACGGCTATGTCGTCCATATAGATGCGGATGTGTGTGCCTTCCGTCGTGAATTTGGCTATGACCAGTTGGTATATTTCGTTCATGAAGGCTTGGAAGGTTGCCGGTGAGTTGCAAAGACCGAAGTACATCACCGTAGGTTCAAAAAGTCCTCGTCTCATTTTGAACGCTGCCTTGTGTTCGTCACCTTCTTTGATTCGGATGTTGTTGTACCCTTGCCTGACGTCGAACTTTGAGAACATGGTTGCTGTCACGTGCGGAGCACGTGTCATGGCCAGTGGTATTACCAAGCCGATGAAAGTACGATTTGGGTTGCCTGTGAAGGCTGAAGACTCCCCTGAAGTGCGGTTCACTGAAGAAGAAGAAGAAGAGTCTCTGAGGTTGGATGAAGATGAGACATACAAGGTCGCGCGAATGTTGAGTACAGATGATCATTTCATTGTGGACAACAACACTGGCGACGTTATCCGTTTAGGCATGATGAAGTCTGAGTCACATGATTAAGCATGTGATCAGCAACCCCCAGATCCCCCAGGTCAAGGGAAGCGGGTCTAAAGGATAAGTCACGGGGGAACGGTTTCCTTAGGTCGAGTCATAATTCCTAAGAAGGGTTGGATGCGGGATTCCCAACCATGGTTAGGCTTTGTCCTGTTTGGATTCTTTCTGATTGGAACATTCTGATGTTGCCTGATGGCTGTACTTATGATGCGCTGATGTTGCGCCGGACGATTATTGGACAATAGTGAGTCACATAGTGTTATCTCTGACTCATGGTGGGGCCTTCTGCCTCATGTACTGTATGGGTTGTTATCCCTGTTTGTTGATTGGTTACTGTATGCCTGGGTCGTTATCCCTGATGGCTGATTGGACGATACGATAAGGTACGATACCTGTTCATGTTTGGGACTCAGTTTAGGAGTCAGCCCTGTAGTGTATATAAGGTGCTCTGTCTTGATAGATGAGACCTTATCTTCGTTGTCTTGAGATCTACCTTGAGTACAATTGAAGTGTTGGCTTAGTGCCTGTTCCTCTCATCTTGTTGATTCTTGTGTGGTCTGTCCTCTCATCTCTTGAAGATCCCTGTTGTATTCCTTCAATATAAGGCGAAGCCCTTGTTGTTTGGTTCGTCATTCGAGTTTGGCCATAGTTATTAAACTGCTGTTTGCCTGTTACTGGATCAAGGTCTACAAGAGTTCCAAGTCGGAACAACGTTTGGTAGAAACGTTACAGTTGCTCCGCCAAGGTCTCGCATTAAGTCTGTGATTAATGGAAGTGGGTACTGGTTTCGTACCGTCCATCGATTTATAGCGTGATAATCCTGGACCGGGCGAAGCTTTCCGTCCTTTTTCTTGATAAAGAAGAAGGAAGATGCGTATGGCGACTGCGAGGGTCGGATATAGCCCTTCTTGAGATGTTCGTCGATGAAGGCGTCCAAGGCTTCATCTTCCGTCCGGGTCATTGGGTAAAGTCGACATGTTATCGATGTCGGGGCGTTAGGTTGGAGGTGATGGCATGATCATAGGGCCGTCGTTCTGGGAGTCTTGTTGATGCTTCTTCATCAAACACCTTGCGAAATGCCTCGTATTGTGGAGGTAGGGTGGCGGTTCCCTCTTCTTTGGGTTTGGCTGCAATAGCGTATTCAACGGCCGGAATCGCCAGTCGTCGTCCATGTGATTCTTCTTGTTCCAGTTGCTTTACTATGTGCTCTTTCGAGTTAGTCAGTAGGTGGGCCAGAACATTCTTCCTGTCGTTTACATTGATCGTTTTGATCGTGATTGGAAGATGCACCTGGTTAATTGCCCCTTTCCTCCAATCAAACTGAGGTTCATAGGCGGCTAACCACGGGTACCCGAAAAGTATGTCTTCCTTCCCGATGTTTGTGACCAGGAATCTCATTTCTTTTTTGTCCCCATTGACGTTAATTTGGAGGATGACATAACGGGTTATTTGCCCTGCTTTGTTTGTGGTGTCATCAATGTTGTAGATCCGCTTTGGTTTGTCTAATAACCGTGTTTTTATCCCCATTCGTTGGAGAAAGCCTTCACTCACAAAGTTATCAGTGGCTCCTGAGTCCACTAGTGCTTTTACTTCGGCCATGTTGTAACGTGTGTGCAGTTGAACTGGAATTCGCATAGATTGGTAGCGCATAATGTACACTGAGTTACAACGGAATGCCCTCACCCAGGCCGTCAGGTTCAGGCGTCTGAAAAATCTGTCCCCATCAACTTTTGTAGGATGAGGTCCTTTACATCGTCACCTTCGCTGGCTACTCCTCTCAACCAGTCTTCAGCTTTATCCTCATCGGTTTTTGGCCTTTCCTCGGTACTTCTGATTTGTTGGCGTTTGTTTCGTTTTGGCTGGTGACAGTCTCGGCTGATGTGCCCCATCTTGTCGCAATTGTAACATTGGACCCAACTAAAGTCAGGTCGGTTTCCTCGTTGCCTTTGAATGTATCCTCCTCTCGGTGGGAAGGGAGGTCGTGGAGTATTAAGGACGTCTTCGGCTCCGGCGAGTCTTCCTCTGACTCGATCTGCCGATGTATCCATGGCGTCGGGGTGCGGTAATGGGGCTAGCAATTTTGCCAGCGCTCCCGATTGGTTCCTATTAGTGGATCCTTTGAACATGTCTAGGTTTCCACGCACCATCTGCATGTGGATCCACTTTTGTTGCCTTTTGAGGGCCGACGCTCTCCAATCTTCGTAAGTCCTGGGGTCATCGTGTTGGTACATTGCCTCATAGAGTGTCCTCGGTAGTCCTTTTATGAAGTACTTCAAGGTTTGTTCAGCATTGATATCGTATCCTGCGTATCGCATGAGTTGTTCGAATAGTGCGATGTAGTCGTCGATCTTTCCCTCCTTCATTCATATTCCGGCGTCCAGTTGGGCCTGGGCTCATTCCTTGCTGAGTACGTCGGCGAACTGTCGCCGAAAGGCTTGGAGGATATTATTCCACAGCCTGTTGTCGAACTGGCTGACACCCCTATATACTTCTCTTACCAACCATTGGTTGGCGGACATAACCCAGGCGTTAACCAGGTCTCCTTGAATGTAGGTGAGGAATAACATAGCTTTCTGATATTTATTCCTCATGGCTGAGTGGCTTGCGTTTACTCCGGCATATATTTCCCATTGAAGGATGAATCCTTCAACCTTTGATCTTTCTCCGCTGAACAAACTTGGAGGATTGCCTATGAATTTATCAGTAGCATGGCCTCCTCCTTGCGGTAGTCCTCCTGGTGGTCCTCCTCCTCCCATGGGTGGTGGTCCTCCTCCTCCCATGGGTGGTGGTCCTCCTCCTCCATGGGTGGTCCTCCGGCGGTCCTCCTGGCAAGGGAGGGCCCCCCTGATTTTGTCGTCTGCGTTCTTGCACTCCTCTATTGATTTGTTCAAATGGTAGGGGAGGTGGTTCGTTATAGTCAAAATCGAAACCTCCCGGTTGATCGGGTTCGTCTGGTCCCATGGCTCACTGCGCGGCCTGTAGGTCTTCTGGGTCCATATTTACAATATGGCCCATTCGTTCGTCAATGACTAGTGGGACTGGTTCCTCGATGTGCGTTTGAGTAGCCATCCTAATTGGGTCAGGGAGATGTAACGTAGCTGTTTGGGCAATGATTTCTTTGACTGCAGGTTCTTCTTCATGAACGTAAATGGTTTCAGGTTCCTCTGCTATTGATGGAGTGTTGATCTGTTCGCTTGTGTGGCTAGTATCCAATCGCGCTTGTGTTTGGTGTTGAAGCTCTGGAGATAAGGGTTCCGAGTGTATTTCTTCTGCTTCCCCGTCTATTCTCCCTTGTTCTTCGATGTCTCGTGCTTCTGATAATAGAATGTTGCAATTGAGGTCGTCGCCAGCTGGTCTGGCTGCTTCGAAATATTCTTGGGTTCGATTCCACCTGAGTTCCACCCAACAGCACCTTCCGTGATGAAAGATAATGGGGTGAAATCGTTGGGCTGTGGCCGCTTCTGCGTAGTAGCTGGTATTGAAGTGCTCTAGTACTCCACTTCTTCTGTCGTCTGGGACTGTCCTCCAACGGACTCGGTTGATGACGTATCTCGCAGGGGCGTCTCTTTCTCTTGAGTTGACTAGGAAAGGTTGGAAGTCCCAACCGTCTTTGGTTGTGATCGGCACCACGGTGTGTGAGGAGAGCTTGACTCTAATGTTATGGTCGGTACGACCCTGCCTGACTTAGGCGATACACGCGATGGCAAACAAAACGTGACTTAGCAATGTGTGTCAATGCACAGAGGCGTGACTGATTCCAAGGACACTTGAAAGCGCCTTCCTAAGAGAGCTGTGCGAGGCGGGTCTTTGAGAGACAGAACCCGACTAGATTTGAGATGATACAAGAGAGTCAAGCTGTCGACCACATCAGTCGACAGCTACCTTATAACTGATCCTTGACCGTACGCCTTCGTCAGTGATACAGCCACTACTACTAATGCTCGGTAAGACTATCAGTCATCATCAGTAATCGTACAGTAAGACGTGAGTAAGCGATGACAGTTCCTTAGTAAGATTCGAAAGCGACTCGTCATATCATGACATCACCCATCCAGTCCGTCAGATCATGACAGACAGCTGTGATCAGCTCTAAAATTGCCTGCATACAGTAGTGGTAAAGGTTGGCGATTGCACGGCGGCGTCCGGCTTTGTTTGTAATGGTTTCTAGTTTGGTAGTTGGGATGTATGTGAGCAGGATTTGAGCTCGTTGGGATGGCTTGTGCCATATATCTTTCGGAATATTTCCTATAGTGAGATATACTGGGTACACGCTCTTGCCACCAAATAGAGTTAGTTGCGTCTTGTCGGAAGAAATGATGACCGGCACCACAGTGGCACCCGGCCGATGTGATTCCAGGGTCATCTGCTGAAAAAATTACAATGAATTTCAGTGACAATAGTGGTCACGCACCTGTACGGACCACCACCAATCTCCTGTGTGCATCTCAGAGTAGATACGGTCCATCCGCTCCTGGTTAGAATAGTGGCGCTCTGGAACGGTGATCAGGTCTTGAGCTAGATCAGGGTCGCCATAGATAGCCCGAATACAAGACACTATGTTGTGCATGTACAACTCCAACGTCTCTCCTCCAATGGTGACCTCGCGGCATTGAAATCGGGGGCGCCCTGGTAACAAGTTGTTGATAATATGGTTCAGCTCTTTGGTAGAGCTGAATGAAAGCCCGAGTTTATCGGTCAGCTGCGGTGACGTGTTAAGCTAACAAATGCAGTTAGCTTGGAAACACGTACCTCTGGTATGGTGAAAAGCTCCTCCATTGCAGATGACAACGGCCCACGCATCTTCACCCAGTGTGCGATCTCCCAGTCGCACTGGCTGCGAAAAGGAGCCCAGGGAGATGTTCCGAACACCTCTCAACTTGATTGATATAGCGATGTACTGTCACGTGCTCCAGGAAGTCGCGCGCCTGGTGTTACGATTAGCCACGCGTGTCACATACGTTGACCGTTTGGCCTGAACTTTTGCCACAGTCTCCCGTATCACATGGACTATCAGTGGGACCATTTTCACATTTTGATTCATACTTCTTACGCCCCGCGCGCCCTCTCGTACCCGTGACTCCTGATTACTTACTAAACATCTTCTATCTCGTTCGGCGCAGTTCCATATGACATCATACTAGTACAAGTACTAGTAGTATTGGTGGCAACCCTAGTACCGCAGCTTCCAGTAGTGGCGTAGCTCGATTCGTATTTAACATGTACTTCTAACGGACAAGGACCTTAGGTCCGAGTTCTTGAATCTCATCGACTTCACACTGTCACACCCTGCGGGCTGCATCCAAGTCCAGTTGACTTGTCAGTTCCAACCTTCTTTTCTATGACGATCGGAGATACTTCGTATCCATTCCATCGCTCGTATATTCACTACTCCGCCTAGGGTAATACCCTACGCTCTCGCATACTGTCGTCGCCATATCCACGGCCCTCATCGGGGGAGGTTTGGCAATCGCTACGCCAACATCGACACACGAACCCCTCGCATAATCGGTACTCCACGCTCGCCACTCAAGTCGAGTCGATACGTCCAGTCGAACGTAACACCTGGACTACCATGTGGAAAGTGTTCGATGAACAGGGAGGTCATGTCACATATCGTGCCATGCGGTCATGTGACATTCGGCGCACGTACAAGGGTGTGCGCTGCCTGCGAAGGCATGCAAAGAATATCGTGCCGCGAGACATCGCATGATAAGAATATGTTCGGGTTTCACGTGACTGTGGGAAGTTCCAGTCATGTGACCGGGTCGGGCTTATGCCCATGCCGGCTTATCAGAAGCCAAGGTCGTTCCAGGCCCTTATCTCAGGGTTCTGATGGATATTTCTGATGGACTTACCATACTAGTGTTATCTCTGAGTCATTATGACTCCTGTCCTGATAGCCCTGATGGCTGTTCGCCTCATGTTGTGGGGCTGGTGGAGTATCACTGATGGACGCATATTATTGGAGGATAAGCCATATGCTTATCTCTCATGTATTAGGGTTCGCCAGGAGCTCAGCTTGAAAGCCAGCTCCTGAGCAGTATATAAGTAGCAGCTTTGGGCAGTACGGCTCTTAGCTTTGTATTCCCATATTCCCCTAACGGTTACTTGGGGTTTCCCTGCTAATACATTGCTGTCCCTTCATTTGTGCTTGCTTGTCTTGTTGTCCCTTTGTGGACTTATCTATTGAGGCCTCATTGTTTGGCTCTCACTTGTTGTCATTCGGCTATTCCAGGCGTCATTCAGAGTAGTGTCGTCTCTCGTCAACGTCACCTGTTCCAGTACTGGTGGTCAAGACGGTACTGAAGGTAGCGTCGGGTCAAAACGTTACAGGTCGCGGTGTCCGGTCCATTGGTTCTAGGCTGTGTTCGGTTTGTCGGTTGGATGGGCGCCATGTATCGCTCATAGTTTCCCAAAGGCGCAGATGGTTGTGCGCCAACGGGACGATCCTGTTGCAGGTTAGTAGTAGTGATAGGGTCTGAGCTTGACAAATGCTCTAGGAGGTCAGCATCCACGATGTCGTCAGGGTCGTCCACATCACTGGTACCAGCAGGGATGGCCGAGTCGGCAGCATCACCAGTGTTTGCAGGTTCAGCTGCATTGGCCATAGCATGGTGCAGTGTGGTGTCGGCAGACGTAGTGCCTGCGCCCGAGTTGCCCACGTCTTGGTCGAAAAAATCTACAAATGGCATGTAATGATGGGATTCAAAAGAATAAATACAATACTGACCACTTGTTTCGTCCCTGGGGCGTGCCTCATGGTGTTCCGATGATACAGAGTTTGTCCTATGCCCAAGTGATGCTAGTGGGGACCCTGTGTGCAACCCTGTCCTCAATACAGACGGCATTCTCGCCGCCGTCTGCCTGGCACGGCACTTGCTATTCTTGCTGAGATGATGAGAAAGCCCACGTGGGCTAAAAACTCTATCGCATCCATGACACCGGATCTGGGGCGTGTTCATTGGGGTGGAGACGTAGAATGGAGCGAGTGGGAATGAGGGCATGGTCACGAAGAGGGACATTTGAATGCGAGCAAATAAATGCCTTTTATCAGTGACGAAATTTCATTATAAAGGAAGGACGTACCGTTGATGAAAAGGCCAACACAATTCCTGTCCTTACTTGTCCTTTCCAACCTCCCACTCTTTCGGTTGTCTTTTCTTCTCATCTTGGGAATGGCACCACGCACTCGTCAATCGCAGTCCAAACGTACGGTGGTTAGCACCGCAAATGCCGAGAACGAGATACCAGTTTCATTCGGAACTTCTACTCTCGCAAATGTCAATACAAGTTCCCAAAGCAAAGTGCCTGCTTGAAGGATTATCCCTGGAAATCCAAACCAGAGCCAACAGGCTGGTAGGTCAACCCATCACTGTGCACGGAGAGAGAGTCTTAGTACTGATTCCATCTGATAAGCACTTGGGAAACGCACCTTCACGCAGACTCAACACCCAAGCGAAGCCAACATCCCTAGCTCCTCTGCAAAACAGGGCAACGCTACCAAAAAAGCTCAAACTGTCAGTAAGTACTTGCAATTCCCCAGTTGGTCAAAATCAGCGATACTCACTGATTATGCTCAAGGACCCACCTGTTCTCGTCCAATGGCTCTTGTTCTACCAAGTGAGAGTGAAGTTGAAAGTTTCAAGATTCCCAGCAACACAAAAGAGATAGAAGACCTGGGGCACGCCGGCAATAGTGTTGTGCAGGGCAAGGGAAAGCGACTTGAACGCAGTAAGTCGATTGGTAGATGACCAATCTTATTTGTGTTTGTTGTGGTTTGTAAACATGACAACTCATACGTTGAAAAATTTCAGCGTTGTCTTTTTACCCTGGCCACCATGACACCACCCACGTCCCCTCTCATCTCAACCAAGGAAATCTCTCTTTTCACACCCCTCAGGTGGACGATGAAGGCTCCGTAACCGAAGAGGATCCAATGGATGACAAGTACACCGTCAAGCTTGCCCTCAAACAGCCTAACAAGTGTTCGGAGTCTTTGGCAATTGAGGTAAGCTTATTGGGCTCAACATGTATGGACTGATAACATGCTCTCATAGAGACCATCTTGGTCTTCATCAGGTGCATCCGAACCTGGTATCTCGGGCAGCCAGACGTCTGGTACATCTTTCAACGACTCTGACCCGTCAGTGGCTGTTGCGCAGATAGCAACTGACATCTTAGGAGTTAGCACAAAAAGCTATAAAGCAAACAGTTACTTCAGAGGTTGAAGAAACTCTGAAGTGTGAAGACAAAAACAGAGACCCTTATATACTACTCAGGGTGGTCTGTGCGCACATGGTCTGTGCTCCCCAATACAGCACGTGCGTGTATCTGTAATTGTAACATAAGTACAACTATTGGTTGGAAACCAAATAGAACACCGTACTGCCACGTCAGCTGATCTAAATACAGCTACTACCGGTATCTTAATAATAAAGAACAAAGGAACTACTATACATGGAACAAAGACAATAAAGATATCTTAAAATAGTCCATTCCCATAAGGGGATCAAAGTAGATACCAGTAGTTACAGGATGACTCAATCATCCTTACAACACAGGAAGCCGGATAACCGGTTCGTGTCAACAGTGGCGACCTCATCGGGTCGAATCTCCTCTGCCCAGCCAGAGCTTTACACCGCCGTTGGCACGGCTCAGCCCTCCGGTGAGTGACTTCCCTCTTTACTGGACGTGTGGTGACTGATGTACTCAAGTCGTCGCGACCGAACTTCCGAATGAATTTGGAATGCCCGACTCGTCGCCTCAAGCTCTGTGGCCTGTTGAAACCAGTCTCATCCTTACCCAGGGTTCGAATAAACTCAAGTTAACGCACCAATGTCCAATGGTCCGTGCGGTCATTCAAGAAGCAATCGAACAACTCCAGGCCACAATGATGTTTAACAACGCCTTTCCTGAGTTCTGCGTTGCCCTCAGACTGATTAAGGACTGCCTGTTCACTGCAGCTAATCATTTGAAACCCGGTTCCGCAGGTATTTATGTCCGACTCGAAGAAGACCCTGAATATCTGTCTAGGATCACACCCCTGGTAAGACATCATATACCTCGACGGGATGTCTGTGACAATGCTTTTACAGCCATGCGCTCACATCTGCTTGATCCGAAGTGAGGTCAAGGAGCGTTGCACCACCATCACGATGGGAACGTTCCTCATGTTTGGGTCCCCACTGGATATCATCAAATATGTACGGAACCAGCTTGCCAATTACACCTATACTTTCCTGAAAGCCAAAATCGTATGTCATTTACTTTTTCTAGGTTCCACCCTAATGGTTTGATAGGACAAATGCCCCAACGGGCTGGTGATGCGCTCGTGTCCTTATTGGAACGATTGCATCATCACAGTGATACAGGACATGTTTTTCACGGGAGGTGCCAAGTCGTTCGCCAAACATTTCCATTATCTTTTCCCAACACACAATGGTCGCGGTGGAGAAATGGTCCTTGAGGTCCCAATTCCCATGGTCGCCCTTGTCGCAACTGCAGTAAGTCACAATCTTTTTGATTATTTCGTTTATGTATTGCGCTTACACATGTACCAGTTGTATGCGGCAATCTACGACTGGCAAACTGGAGAGCAGGTGGTCGCGGAATTCTCAGCAAATGCTTTTTTGGACATATACAATGGCCATGTCAACACTTTAAAGCACATCCGGGAGAGGCATGAAGGCGCGTTCCACTTGATGATGGCTGACATATACGCGCAGGCAGAGTAAGATTAAATTATCTTTGAATGGACAGTACTGATGGTTTTTCGGAGTAGCATGTCTGTTGCAACTGAAATATCAGTTGTTCCCATTGCCAATCTTGACATCAACGATCTTGATGGTTAGTCCGTCATGAAAGGTTTCAACACCTTCTCAATACTGAACTGCTGTAAGTCACTTTCATTCAATTCGATTATCTCGCTAACCACTATGCCAGTCAACAGTGGTTCTCTCATATACCACCTTTCTTTTTGGACTTATACTCGATCTTGTATGTGTCTGGCCGGACGTTCATCATAGATAGTCAAGGAGCCTGGATTTTGTTCCCATATTTTCCACGCTCATCTTCCTTATTTACCGGTCTTCTTTTTCTCGTCCCGCCATTTTTTGAATCCCATAAATCCAGAAAACCATGAATTAGGCACTGCGGCAATAGTTTCAGGACAATTTTGAATAAAAGTTTTCGTCCATTTATTTGATGATCCCCATAATCCGATAGTGTGAAAATAATTGTCAGATAGCGTTTCGCCTGATAATGTCAGGATAAATATTCTATTTAACATAACGGGAGACTGATTATCGTGGGGACTAAGCAATGTCAGATAAACTAATAAACGTGGCAATTATCGATAATTTATCCTCGCTAGCTGGGAAGGTTTTTCCTGATGTTCGATTTTCTGCGACCGGAAAATATGAATGTTCGTCTACATGAACAACAACAACACCGCTTTTAATGCAGAAGAGATGTCTTGTAATTATAACGAGATGTTGGCAGAGGGTAAATGCTGGTAAGGTGGTAAACAGATCACGGTTCTTTTCGAAAATGAAAATAGTTGCGAAGTGCCGTAGAATTGTTGCCACAGCTGAGGGTGCGGTGGACAGGAACAAGTCTGATTTGTCGTCAGTGTTAAACACACAGGCGATAGCGGTAAGCCTTGTGAGCCTGAAAGTGGAAGCGTGATCTATGGATGGCAAAACCAATAACTTCTTCAACTGAAGCGAATAATGAGCCTGAGAAGGACGGAGAGTAGCGTAGAAAACCAAAGCTGAGAAGGTCGCCCATCAAGACGAAGCTTGCATCTTTATAAACAGGGCTTGCCGCTTGAAGGGTGAACGTTAGGTGTGAGTCCAGCACCTTTTCAACGATATCGTATAACCCGCGGCCTTTCAGGTGTTTCGTGGCCGAAACGTCGCAGCGAGAGCTACACCAATTGAAAATACTGCCGACGCCAGTGGTGAAAGACGGCACGCCGGTTGTATCGACGAAGAAGTAACCCATTGTTCCAGGGATCGTTATAGGGCGATTGACAAGCGCGTGGCAGTTGATTTGAGCGGCACCGCGATAAACGTCATCCACTGGCATTGGGTGAGCTCGCTCCTGGGGTTGGCGACAGGTCGGCTGTTGTGTCAGTGATTAACGATTGGACAAACATGCCAAGGAGAGGGGTATAAGCAGAGGCCGAGATTGCTGTCGCAGCTGTATACCGACAATTACTCAGTAAAGGCCTTAGCTGGTCCCCCTACTTGTCTGCCACCGCAGAGCATGCAAACCAATGGTGGGAGAATGGTCGTCACAACCGAACTTGGATCACAAAGCGAATGAACCAGTGTAGGCGAACAGGGTAGGCGTTACGGAAAATTTTACCGACAGCGGTAGTTCTGGTACGGGAAAAAGGCAATGAATAAGGTAAGGGGGAGCCGCGGTAACCACCCGTAACTTGCTTGAGTGATGACATCATGACGCGATGGCGCGATGACGTGTTTGTAACTTTGAAAGCCGATACAGCTGAATCCAAATTAGGGGACACCTGACGGAATTAGCACATGTGGCTGAGTCTAAGCTGACTTGCAGCTGGGTTCACAGTTAAGTACAAAAAAGGATAATTAAAAATAGGTTATCTGGAAAATTATTCTTAAAAAACTCCGGCATCGCTCCCGGGCCACCCCTTTGAAGTCAGCTGCATATAAGTTTCGAGAAAAAAGGGTCCCCTAATTTAAATTCAGCTATATTGTGCCGCGACCCCAGATGGATTCCGGCGACCGGAAATCTGCTATACAGCGACTTGGACAACTTTTTCAATGCTAAGAAGGTCTGCTTGCCAGTGCGACAACGCAAAATACCTCAAGTAAACGTGTCCACCCACAGGAGGAAGGGTTGATTGCCACATAGAGCCCTGCTGTTTTTGGAGGTTCATGACTAAAATTAACAGGACATGAAAGTGCGTGAATATTTGGAAGGGCCCTGGGCTGCCAGTGCAGTGGGCTTGAGAATTAGCCTTGTTAAAGTATGTCTGTTACGGTACGGTTTTGGACTGATCATGTGATCTCATGTGTCGTGTTACTGAATGTACGATTACAATGGATGACTGATGATGACGAGTCGCTCATCAGTCATATGACTCAGCGATGAATAATCCTGAGTCATTACTTACGGATTCCTAGGATTGTCGTAGTAGGTTTTAGTCAGGATGTATCAGCGTGTACGATTATGTAAGCAAAAGCGGTCGTGTAGTAGTTTGGTACTTATAGGGCTGCAGAATGGCTTGTATTCTGCAGCTTGAGTTTCTTGTTATCTTCGCTTCGTGTTGTATCAAGGCTCTTCTCTGTCTCACGCTTTGGGCATACGGCCCTCGTCTGCATCACTTCGACATAACACTTCGGCCATAGTGCCTGAATACTCCAGAGTTCCGCCTTCGTGCATTGAGACCTAGATCCATAGGGGATCACGAGACTCCACCTTCGTGTGTTGAGACATAACTCAGCCTCTGCACTTGAGTCTAGGATTTGCTAAGTCACCACATTCACCTCTTGTTGCCTATGTCAGGCTCACGTGCAGCTCGCACGTTACATTAAACTCAAGCTCCTCTCATTCGAACGCCGTGGCACCAATTACTACGAAAGACGGCTGGGACTTCCAGCCTTACCAAATCACATCCAGAGAACGAGACGCTCCAACCCAATACCTTGTCGGGAGACTCAGGTGGAGGCACGTACCAGACAGTAGGAGAGAAGACCAATACAACACAGGATACTACGCTGAGGTGGCAACCTCGCAAAGGTATCACCCCGTTGTATTCAACCGAGAACACTGTTGCTGGGTCGAACTCAGGTGGAGCAACACCAACCATTACTTTGAAGCAACTCGACCAGCTGCCGACGATTTGAACATCAACATTCCACTAACAGACGCACGACCCGTTGACCAACAAGGACCAATCGACGGTCAAGAAGATCAGGCGCTTGAATCAGCACCACCTATAACTGAACTCCAACTACGAGCACAAACCCCAGCAACCACCAGTGATACCAGTGAACATCACCAAACGATATCAGAAGCATCAGTCGAACCCGAAGAGATAGCAGTGCACTCACCAGAAGTAGACGCACTTGCAGAGCGCACAGCTGAGTTACATCTGCCCGAACCTATCAGGGGAATGCCTTTCATCAGGACCACACAGACAGAAGTATCACCACCCCGTCTCGTCATAAACGAGCATACTGGACACGTGCAACCTTTAGCCCAAGAAGACATAGCCGCAGCACGTCGTGCCATGGGACCAGACGTTCCCGATGCACCAAGCTACCAAGGAGAGCCAGACATGTTCTATGAATTTAGGACTAACCGCGCAATAATACCCTCACCAGACAACCGACCATTCCCACCGCAACGAGGAGGACCACCTCCTGGCGGACCACCTAATGGTGGACAAGGAGGAGGGGGACCACCCAATGGTGGATGGCCACAAGGAGGAGGAGGAGCCCCAGGAGGAGGAGGTGGCGGACCACACTACGCAGCAATCAATGCTCCTCAAGGAGGAGGCAACAACAAGTTTATCGGCAATCTGCCCCCAACATTCACCGGGTCTAGAGCTCAAGCCAAAACATTCATACTTCAGTGGGAAGTATACGCCGGGGTCAACGCCAATCATTTGGCAATGAGGAACAAATACCAAAAGGCTATGTTATTCCTCACTTACATTCAGGGAAACACGGTTAACCAATGGGTTATGTCCACGAGCCGATGGCTTGTTAACAAAGTCGCCACCGGGACCAATCAATTCGACGATCGACTATGGGAAAACCTGCTCCACGCCTTCAGGAGACAATTTGGCGACGTACTCAGCAAGGAGCGCGCCCAAGCCCAGCTCGACGCTGGCATCCACATGAAAGATGGGAAGGTGGACGATTATATCGCCCTCTTCGAACAACTCGTTCGACACGCTGGCTATAACATTAACAGCGAGCAAACCCTCAAATACTTTACCAAGGGACTTCCCAGAGCCCTCTACGAAACAATGTACCAACACGACGACCCACAAAACTACAAAGAATGGAGGGCGTCAGCACTAAAGAGGCAGCAAAAGTGGATCCATATGCAGACCGTCCGAGGCAACCTAGATGCCTTCAAACCAGGACGCGTGCAAGGAGGCGCATTAGCTAAGTTACTAGCCCCTCTTCGAGACGACGACAGAATGGACACTTCTGCAGATCGAGTGCGAGGTCGACTTGCAGGAGCAGAAGATGTCATTGCCAACCATGGGCAAAACAGCGAACCACCACGACCACCATATCTGCCACGCGGAGGATTCCTTCAAAGACAAAGGGAATTCAGGCGTGACAACAGCCAAATACAGTGCTACAACTGTCAGAAGATGGGACACTTTAGCCGCAATTACAGGCAGCCACGGCGCCAGCGCAGATCCCAGACACGAACCACAGAAACCACGCCCACTAAAGAAGAAAAGGCAGCAGAATGGCTACGAGGAGTAGCCAGCGAAGGAGATGATGTCAAGGATTTGGTCCTGCAGCAGTTGATGGGGCAGGATTTTTCAAGTGCCTAAACCCAGTGGCCTGGGTGAGGGCAATTCGTTGTAACTCTGTGTACATTATGCGCTATCGATCTATGCGAGTTCCAGTTTTGATTCGTGCAAGTTACAACATGGCCGACATAAAAGCGTTGGTGGACTCGGAGCCACCGACAACTTCATTCACCCAAACTTCGTCAAAAGAATGGGATTGGGACAGCGGGCACTAGATAAGCCCAAAAACATTTTCAACATCGACGATACCACTAATAAAGCAGGTCAGATAACACATTATCTAACGCTACAAGTGGAAACAGGAGGCGCCAAGAGGGAAATGCGCCTCCTCATTACAGACATAGGCAAAGAAGACGTATTACTAGGATATCCATGGCTAGCCACTTATGAACCACAGTTCAGTTGGCGCCACGCCACTATAGATGAGAAGCAACTCCCTATAGTGTTACGATCAATTAACCCCAGCGACAGGAGAGCAGTGTTGGCACAACTCCTCACAGAGGAAACCAATGACGTACGCGTAGCAAGGATGTTCACCACAGAAACAAAAGAACAAATTGTGGGCGAACTGGAAGAGCAAGTGTATGGAAGGAAGTCGGCAGTCGAGCTTGTGGTCGAAGCTCAACAATATACAAAAAGGTAGAGGTGCCAGAAGAGTACCAACGCTTCGCGAAGGTATTCAGCGAGGAAGAGTCAAAACGATTCCCGCCAAAAAGAAGCTGCGACCATGCCATCAAATTCAAACCAGGAGCTCCCGATGTTATCGACTGCAAAGTCTACCCTATGACTAGGGTGGAAGACGCCGCATTAGATGATTTATTGACGAACAAGTAGAAAAGGGGTACATCCATCCCTTGAAATCCCCGTACGCATCTTCATTTTTCTTCATCAAAAAGAAGGACGGAAAACTACGCCCCGTGCAGGACTATTGCAAGATCAATGACTGGACTATATGGAACCAGTATCCACTTCCCCTCATTGACGATCTTATTAGAGACCTTGGCGGTGCTCAAATGTTCTCAAAGCTGGACGTGCGACAAGGATACAATAACATCAGGATCAAGGAGGGGGACAAGCACAAAGCGGCGTTCAAAACACGCCGCGGTCTTTATGAACCAACGGTTATGTATTTGGACTGTGTAACTCACCAGCCACGTTCCAGAGCTTCATGAACAACATCTATCGACCCATTATCGCAAAGCATGAAGCCCTTGGAACGACAATCCGTGTTTACATGGACAACATTGCCATTGCTACCAAGCGGCAACACAATATGCTCAAAGCACACCAACAGGCGGTTACCAACATACTTGGGGTCGCCCAAGAAAACGACCTTTATTTCAAACCGGAGAAATGTATATTCAACGCCCCTCGTATTGATTACCTGGGGGTAATCCTTGAAGAGGGGTGACACACATGGACCCCATCAAAATTTCGGGTGTCAAGGAGTGGGCCTCACCCACCACAGTTAAGGATGTCAGATCTTTCTTAGGTTTTTGCAACTTTTACCGGCAGTTCATTAAAGGGTTCGCGTCCATCGCAAAGCCACTTAACGAACTCACGCGCAAGGATGAACCATGGAGATGGGGGACACGCCAACAAGAGGCATTTCTAGCCCTCAAAAGATGTGTAACCACAGAGCCAATCCTGGCACACCCTGATCAGAACCAACAGTTTGACCTCGAAGTAGACGCGTCAGGATTTGCAGTCGGTGCTGTATTGCTACAAAAGAAACAAGATGGAAAACGTCATCCAGTAGGCTATTATTCAGCCACCCTCAACGCGGCGGAACGAAACTACAACATCTACAACCTCGAACTATTAGCCATCGTCAAAGCACTACGCAATTGGAGACACCTGTTAGCAGGGTCTCCACACAAAGTACACATATTTTCCGATCACATGAACCTCCAATACTGGCAAGATCCCCAGAAGATCAGCAGAAGGATCGCCCGAGAAGTACTGGAACTAGCAGAGTACAACTTCGAGATCCACCATGTCAAGGGGACCACCAACGGACAAGCCGACGCACTCTCGCGCTGACCAGACTACGATCAAGGAGAAAAGGACAACGAGAACGTCACAGTTCTACCAGAAAAACTATTCATATGGGCCAACACAACACCAAAAGGGATGCAAGACGAAAACATCATATGCAAGTGGGTAGACCCCCACAAACTGACCAAAGTCGACAACCTCTGGTGGTACCAGGGAGCACGACTAGTAGTTGCAGGAGCGGACAAAGACACCAGAGAAGTCATATCTTCTCATCATGACCCACCAATTCACGGCCACCCAGGAATCGCACGTACCATACAGCTGGTCGAACGCCACTATTGGTGGCCTTCACTACGACGTGATGTCACTGAATATGTGAAGGGCTGTGCAGAATGCCAACGGTGCAAAGTCAATACACACAATACGAAGGCACCATTGCAACCCATTTTCCCAAAGCCAGACGCTGCGCCATTCGAGGTGGTAGCTCTAGACTTCATCACCAAATTACCGATATCACAGAACTTCGATTCCATACTCACGATCACGGACCATGACTGCTCAAAAGCATCAATATTCATACCATGTAAAGAAGAGATATCGGGTGAAGAAACAGCAGCCCTCTACACTGAACATGTGATCAAACGCTTCGGACTACCATCAAAGGTCATCAGTGATCGCGACCCTCGGTTCGCGTCCAAGTTCACAAGGGAGTTATGTCGCATATTGGGAATACAACAGAACATCTCCACAGCCTACCACCCTCGAACAGATGGACAGTCCGAACGTACTAACCAGTGGCTAGAGCAATACCTCAGATTCTGGGTCAACGAAAGGCAGGACGACTGGGCATCACGCCTTGCCATTGCCGAGTTCGCACATAACAATTGGGTTAACGAATCCACTCGTGAGTCACCATTCCACCTTCTGATGGGATATCACCCTTGCACTAATTGGACAGATACACCGTCTCCTATCCCACAAGTCACCACAAGACTAGAACAATTAAAAGAATCACGGGATAGGGTGCAAGGACTTATGCGGCGGGCGCAAGAATCATGGGTCCGAAACTGTGACACACCCAAGTATCAGATAGGGGACCAAGTATGGCTGGAAGGACACCACCTACGTACTCACCAACCAACCACGAAGCTTGCGCCTAGAAGACATGGGCCTTTCCAGGTCGTCCAGGTGATGTCCCCAGTCAACTATCGCCTCAAACTTCCCATGCAGTGGAGCATACATGATGTGTTCCACACAGACCTTCTGACGCCTTACAAAGAAACGCTGATTCACGGCACAAACTATCAGCGCCCAGCACCCGATCTAGTAGAAGGCGTGGAAGAATACAAGGTCGAGAAAGTACTAGACTTGAGAAGATATGGGCGAGGGCGCAAACTCCAGTACCTGATCAAATGGAAGGGCTATCCAGACTCTGATAACCAGTGGGTCAACTGGGACAACGCCCATGCAGAAGAGGCAATTCGGGAATTCAAACATTTACACCCCGCCAGAGAGACTCACATAAAGGCGAGTCGAGTTTGCGGTGTAAAATCAACACTACTACCACTCCCTTCCATGACTACCAACAGTTCCTCTTTCCCTTCACAATATGTTGTCGACTTCGACTCCCTTACACCCATTACGACCTACGACCACAACAACAACATCGACGACCAACTCTGCTCGGCACTGGAGCACATTAGGGTGGCTGCCGAACAAGCGACCGTGACCCGGGACATTGTCGATGCAGCCCGCGACCTCGTGGAAGCATGCGCCAATTTCCCCACTCCAGCGAGAGGCAGACTCGAAGAAGACAAAGACAGCGACGGCGGACAAGCAGTTGTGGAAGAAGGTAGTCATTGCTTGGAGGGCGGATCAGATGTGGGTAGCACGGGGGAGGGAGATGGAGAGAAGGATGAAGAGCAGGGACTTCACCCAGGCAGTCCACATCCCACCGCCGTCATTGACATTACCGCTGATTCGGATTCGGACTCAGGCGACGAGTCTTCCTATTTTAACACCACCGTCATATGCACCCGCTGCGACCAAAACCCCGACTACTGCCACTGCGCCCCCTGGCGAGTGCCGCCTCCACACGCAGTGGACTACACAATCATCCCAGCTGCCTTCCCAGCCGCAGAAGAAGAAGACAACAAAGAAGCCCCAGCACCACACCACCAGAAAGCCTCGTACGCGGCGGCAGTGGTATACGGAAGAGCCGTGCCAAAAACCGACGCTGGAGGAAGAGTATCGGGCAATAACACAGAACGCGATCCCTCTCCCATCACGACGCGACGTCTTAAATGTCCCGTATCGCCCACTCCCAACGGCTTCATCCTCAACCGCAGTCTGAACTGGGTCCCCCTAGCGCTGCAGAGCGAGGGAAGGAAGACGCCCGCCAAGTACGTTCGGGTCCATATGACGGACAACCCAGAGGTCTTCGGCACCATGGGTCGGGGAGAACCGATTTACAGAGGAGAGATTCACGCCGAGCCGTGTTTTGACATGGGGCCCGCAGCTGAGTACTCTCTAGAGGACTTGAAATATTTCTGCACTGACAAGCGTGCGGTAGATGAGGTGATGGCCCGCTTGGGAGACATTTCGCTCCAGGCTGAGGTCCGCCACTACTGCACATCGCGCAAGGTCATCGAAGAGCTCGAGGTAGCCATCAAACGCCTCGAGGATGACATCTACGTCCACATCGAGAGGGCGCGCCACTCGGCCACGAGGCTCGGAAGGGCCCACGCCCTGAAGAGGGTACGTGATGAACAAGAGACGGACATTGGACTTACGCAGGTTCCTGGTTGGGTTGTGGAACGAGGGCGTTCACCCTGAAAAGGGGGTGATGTTACGGTACGGTTTTGGACTGATCATGTGATCTCATGTGTCGTGTTACTGAATGTACGATTACAATGGATGACTGATGATGACGAGTCGCTCATCAGTCATATGACTCAGCGATGAATAATCCTGAGTCATTACTTATGGATTCCTAGGATTGTCGTAGTAGGTTTTAGTCAGGATGTATCAGCGTGTACGATTATGTAAGCAAAAGCGGTCGTGTAGTAGTTTGGTACTTATAGGGCTGCAGAATGGCTTGTATTCTGCAGCTTGAGTTTCTTGTTATCTTCGCTTCGTGTTGTATCAAGGCTCTTCTCTGTCTCACGCTTTGGGCATACGGCCCTCGTCTGCATCACTTCGACATAACACTTCGGCCATAGTGCCTGAATACTCCAGAGTTCCACCTTCGTGCGTTGAGACCTAGATCCATAGGGGATCACGAAACTCCACCTTCGTGTGTTGAGACATAACTCAGCCTCTGCGCTTGTGTTACGTTCGACTGGACGTATCGACTCGACTTGAGTGGCAAGCGTGGAGTACCGATTATGCGAGGGGTTCGTGTGTCGATGTTGGCGTAGCGATTGCCAAACCTCCCCCGATGAGGGCCGTGGATATGGCGACGACAGTATGCGAGAGCGTAGGGTATTACCCTAGGCGGAGTAGTGAATATACGAGCGATGGAATGGATACGAAGTATCTCCGATCGTCGTAGAAAAGAAGGTTGGAACTGACAAGTCGACTGGACTTGGATGCAGCCCGCAGGGTGTGACAGTGTGAAGTCGATGAGATTCAAGAACTCGGACCTAAGGTCCTTGTCCGTTAGAAGTACATGTTAAATACGAATCGAGCTACGCCACTACTGGAAGCTGCGGTACTAGGGTCGCCACCAATACTACTAGTACTTGTACTAGTATGATGTCACATGGAACTGCGCCGAACGAGATAGAAGATGTTTAGTAAGTAATCAGGAGTCACGGGTACAAGAGGGCGCGCGGGGCGTAAGAAGTATGAATCAAAATGTGAAAATGGTCCCACTGATAGTCCATGTGATACGAGAGACTGTGGCAAAAGTTCAGGCCAAACGGTCAACGTATGTGACACGCGTGGCTAATCGTAACAGCTTGAGTCTAGGATTTGCTAAGTCACCGCGTTCACCTCTTGTTGCCTACGTCAGGCTCACGTGCAGCTCGCACGTTACAATGTCCTAGTTGACTCAGTTACTGTAACAGCTGCGGATTCCGCACGCAATTCCAAGTTTGCTTCTACTATCTCCATCAAGACTCCATGACCATGAGATGCACAATAAAAGCTCTGCTCCCAGCCAGGTTCTCAGCCCTTAGTGCCTAGCAGCCTTGTCAAACCCAGTGAGCCTCTAGCTATGCGCCACCAGTTCTCTGTATTCTACTATGTCCTCGCTGCCGCATCACATGTCACTTGCAATGGCTCTCGTGCCACATTGGGATGACATCCGTGTCAAGCACACCTGGAATGATGTCCCTTCCAACTGGGATTCCTTGGTCCACCTTCTTCCAACACCACCATTGACCTCGACATCGCGCTCCAACCTCAATATGAAAATGCATAGATCGATGCCCTCTATGATGTGAGCACTCTAGGGAATCCAAAGCATGTAGTACTCTCCAACACTCCTCCGTGCACGATATACTGACAGCTGCTGCTGCTCCGTTGCAGATATGGCACACATTCGTCGAAGGAGCAGGTGGCTCAGCTTGTCGTTCCACACCGAGACACGATGGATCTTGTAAACTCCTGGCTTAAATTCCATGGCATACTGCGCTCCTCCATCTCAGTGTCACACGGCGGCAGCTGGCTGACAGTTGCCGCTGTGCCCGTGTTCCAAGCCAATGAAATGCTAGCCGCGTCGTACCAGCTCTACCGGGAGTCCGGGACAAATGACACCAGCATTCTCCGCACTGGCACTCACTCCCTGCTGTGCTACAGAATCACGTGTGAACTGTCGTGCCGACGAGGGACTTCGCCTCACCACGGAGGCACTCCATCAGCACAACTGCGGATATGGCGTCCAGAGGGCAGGGGTCGAGTAGCCTTCACCCTGGTCTAGTCACGCCACCAGACGTGAGCTGGCTGTACAGGACGGTTGCCTAAGTACCGGCCGCAACGGACAAGAATTCGCTGGGCGCTGTAAGCTACAGGAATGAATACCAAGAAGTTCATGAATAAACATCGCACGAACGCAGCAGATCCCGCGACCTACAAGGTCCTACAGGTCAACGGCGGCGGGTGCGACCCGAAGAATCCCCATTTCGAGTCGAATCAAAACACACAATATGCGCGTGCCATGGCGTATCCAGCCCCGCTCACCTTCTACCGCGGGCCGTGGTATCCCTGACACCTCTGCACAGGCGCACAATATTGTTTGTATGTTGAGCAAAAACCCCGACATCTCGGAAGACACAAGCAACTCGACACCGGTGCGTTTTCCCTCCCTCCATCTGCCTCGATCACCCAGTCGGTTACCAATGGACAGATCTCGGCTAGCATAATCTCACTACTTAACGACCACTTGATTTCAACTGATAGAGCCCGCTCGGCTTCCTCAATTCCTTGCTGTACGGCAACATTTGTCAAGCTATGAATGATATCACATCTGGGTCCAATCCTGGGTGCAACACCCTTGGATTCTCGGCAATACCTGGATGGGATCCTGTTCGTCTTGCTACACTTCCGTTGCTCTCTTTTAGGAATTGGCTGAGGTTGTTTTGGTAGGTCTCGGGTCTCGGGACGCCAGATTTTTTGAATCTGCAGGACCTACGTGATTTAGGCGTGATGCAGGGCTGGGTGACAAGGACGACAATCTCAGAACGACTGAACAACAGCGATCTGGCAGCTTTATTTACCTACTACATACACCTCACGAGCCGATTCGAGACGCCGGGAATCCGACGAGTAATTTCGGGTGAACCCCTCTATCCGTGTGACACCCACCTCCAGAACAAGACAATTCAAACCCTCAAATTTCCTCGCCGAGGCACATACTCTCTCAGAAGTGGAGGGAAGCCTAGACGACGTAGGCGAATGGACGTGAGGCACACTACCAGTGGACGCCTACGACTCGGGGTCACAACGAGATCCCATTCTCATCCGCTAGTCGTTGAGGTGTTTTGCTGGCAGACTCTTTCTTACAAATACTATACAGACGTATAAATTGATATCAGAGGAGCGAGAGAGAGAGGAGAGAAAAGAAAACTTGAACGTCGCCGTCGAAGTTGTAATTGTGCGGCAGTTCCTTGTTTCTTTATTTGGACGTTGAATCTACGCACACATACCTTGCACAGCCGAGCAAGGCCTAGACTGACCCGGCCTTACAAGGCATTTCCTTAGACATTCATAGATTCATCGGCGGTGCCACGCCAACCGCCAACCACCAAGACCGCTACTGCATGTCTATCGCGAAGTCGTCGAGGTCATTTCCGCCGCCTTTCTATCCAGTTCGACTCTCCTAGTCCGCAACATTGTGACCTGGCACTCTCAACGACTGTTCTCGTGTACCACATTGACTGTACTCCGCCTTTCGATTCGAATCCTAATATTATGCGTAACAAATCGGCCTCCGTAGTAATAAACACGATTCCAACTCACATCACACCGTTCACGTATGCTGTTCCCTCAAAGACCGAAGTCTCAGTCCCGCCAGGGTCCGTCAAGCAACCCGTATGCTGCTTCAGAAACATGTTGCGCGATTCCTGTTACGTGCTGCGCCACCACTGTAGGATTGCTAATCGCTATCGATTATCGATGATTGAATGGTCTGAAGTTCAGTGCCACAGGTGCTTCATTTCTTTCTTCGCGGCTCTGAGGGTTTGCGGGTTGTTCTTCATTATTGCTCATCATAGGATAACGATAAGTTGATGGATTTGTAGAAGGTCTCATTACAGGAAATTGCGTGCCTGCTGTGGCCTTGAACCGTCTTACTGCTAGCCCGCTCGTGGCCATAAACGGTGGTGCAGCCATGCACAATGCCAATTTTGCCTGGAGCCTGGACAGGAAAGAGCACTGGCACATTACGGCTGATAGTGAAATCCCGGGCCGGGGCCACTTTCACTGCCTTTGGCACTCTCGCTGGACCCTCAGGCTCGCACCACTGGACCGACTCAGGCCTTCGTCTCCCACTATCATGATCACCGATTAGTTGATTTCCAAGATGATCCATCCTCCATTCCCGCCGCAGATCGATACCGTCATTCCCCATTCAATTTCGTACTCCTGCGACGCTCAGGCTCCAACTCAGGAGCTGAGCACCGCCACCTACAATAGCTCGAGGGTTAGTAGAACGAATTCTCGAAGGATTGGCAAGAAATGGGGGACTCAAGGTACGCCTTCATGTTCTCCAGTGGTGTATGCAACAACGTACTGACATGTATGACACAGACCTCCCCAAGAGCCATGATCACAGAACGACCATCAACGCGCTATCAGACGATGAGCTCCTAGAGATATTTCTCTTCTGTAAAATGGTCTACGACCCCTATGGGTTTTCCTTCCCTCCCATATTGGAGTGGCGAAGGTTGATACACGTATGCCGACGGTGGCGAGATATCGTATTTTCATCACCACTCCAACTCGATCTACAACTTCTCTGTACCCACGGCACACCTGTCAGGAAGAATCTGCATTACTGGCCACCCATACCTCTCATCGTTGACTACTACATGAATTGGGATGCTGACGAGTGCGAGAGCCTTGATCCTGACTACGAAGATGATGTCATGGCCGCACTGGAGCACCCCGATCGGGTACGCTATGTTGGGATATCTGTAACGAGTTCGCTGCTGGGAAAGATGGCCGATGCGATGCAGGAGCCATTTCCGATGCTCACGCACCTTTGGCTTGCATCGAGAGACGGGGATGTGCCAGCCCTTCCCGAGACATTCTTGGGCAGATCTACCCCACGCTTGAGAGTTGCCCACTTAGAGGGAATTCCCTTCCCTTCATTTTCGCCTCTCCTTTCGTCCGCCACTGACCTTGTCGAACTACAACTCCTGAATATCCCCAAGTCTGGCTATCTTTCGCCGGAAGTGATGGTTGCAAGTCTGAGAGTCTTGGACAGGCTCGAAATTCTTTCCATTGGTTTCCAATCACCCACATCTCGCCCTGACCGAAGAAGTCCGCCTCCCCCGACGCGAGCCGTCTTCCCCTCTCTCTCCACCTTCACCTTCCGTGGTGTCAACAAGTATTTGGAGAATTTTTTGGTCCAAATTGACACACCCCTACTCAAAAACCTCTCAATAGTGTACTTCAACCAGCTATTTGCCATTTACATTCCCAGACTTTCCGAATTCATTGCCCGCACGGAAAGTCTCGACCTCCCCCGATTTAAGCACGCGCGAGTTGAATTTGGCGAGACCTGCGTCTCTGTCAGCCTGTATGAGGGACATGTGGAAAATGAGTCCCCTGAATGTCACTTTGCTCTTCAAATATCTTGTCGGTCGTTAGACTGGCAAATCGGGCATATGGCGGATGTGCTTCATGAATCTTCTGATGTACTCTCACATGTGGACGATCTCGTCATTGATACATATGATCTACCTCCGGGGTGGAGAGTCAACAAATGCGATGTAGAACCATCTGAGTGGTTGGGAGTCATTTGCCCATTCAATGGAGTAAAGATACTGCGTGCATCCAAGCAGCTGGCGGAGCATGTTGCTTTTGCCCTGGAAGAGATCACTGGGGAGAGGGTCTATGAAATGTTGCCAGCCCTCCACTCGCTTTACTTGGAGGGCCAGTCCGAGGCATCTGTCAAGCAGTACATCAAGTCACGCAACATCTCCGGTCACCCGGTAAACTTTTCCAACACAGAAGAATGAAATTCAAAGGCTTCAGAATGGTACGAAGAAAAGGTTCTGGATTCAAGAAAGGTGAGGGAGGTCTACATCAAAAACCAAAAGAAAGAAATTCGAGGGCTCTTTTTCCGCGTTATTGGAAAGCCGAATCCCGATTGAATGCAACGTCATGCCATCAGTGAAGGCATTGGAATCATAATACTATGTCTCGTGCACAAAAACCGTACAAGATACGTCCTGGGCTTTGGGAAATTAAACGCTATGTGAATACGGCCGCTTGCTCTGTTTGGCCGGGGAACGACCCTGAAGGCTACCGTGGCTCACCGATGGCCGCAGGATTGAAGAGACGATCATTCTGACATTCACAGAGAACTTGAGCAGACCTTGGAGCAAACCGGTGGCTACATCTCCACCGTGACACTGGCAGTAAACACGAGTCCTGCCTTTCTCCAAGTTATTCACAAGAGTCTATCATCTCACACAAGTCTAGCACAGGGATTCCAACGATCCCAGGGACGATCCGTACCTTCTCTCTGACTTACAGTAACATGGACATGCAGTCTCTTCTATTGGACGCAAGATTCTCGCATGAACAGTATTTTCTTTACAAAAAAACCTATATTACCTGTGATATCCTGGCATACAAGCCATCCCAGGACACTTGAATGTATTGAACGAATTGTCCCTGCGCTAGTGTGAAGATCGAAGCAAACGAAGGGAGGAACTGGACCATTTCGGCGCCATCTTTGCCAGTCGCTATCACTGGCAAGACGCTGACGCTCCACGAACCAAGATGGGCGACTCGGAAAGGGTCGCGCGAAGCCTTCGCATATACTCCAAGTCCAGCAGGAAATTCTACTCCGAGTCGTCATTGCCGTAAGATATAAGGATCTTGCTAACCGCCGACAGCGAAAGTTTGACAAGACTACGACTGACAAAAAAGCATGGTGTGAAAGAAAGAGGAGCGTGACAAAAATACTAAAATACACCGAACGGGAGTCGAACCCGTGCCGCTTGCTTGGAAGGCAAGCATGATAACCGCTTCACCATCGGTGTGACTTGAAAGTTCAGACACCGCCTCACAGATAAGATAAGGTCACATTAGTAATCGTCACTCTGCGATTGATCACGAGTAGTTCACGAGTCCATCCTGAGTCCATCCTGCGCTCTCTGAATAATACCGATATCTAAGTGCTGTAGTGTTTAATGCCACTTCGACTACCACAGCCCCTAAGGCACCCGTCGACGGTACCGCCCACCTCCATCCCTAGCCTCCCTAGCGATAGCCGCCCTCTTCTGGCGATGTATCTCCGCGGCCTTCTCATTAATCTTCTCCACCGCCTGCGTATCTGGAAACCCGATCTCCCAGTATCCGGGTGGCGTTGGCGCGCGCTCCCACTGTGCGCGGTGGCGGGACACCGCCTGGCGATGTGCACTCACAGCTGCAGAGGTGCTCTTACGGGTGCTCGAGCTAGGCGAAGTACCACCACGTCTCTTTGTCGTCGAACATTCGGACGGGACGAGCGTAGGTGACGATGGCGGCGGCGGAGACTCGCTCCACCGTGGTGCTTCGAGACGTGGCGGTAGAGGTCCCACCGCCTCGTACCACTACCGGCATTCACATCAGTTATCGAAAGGCAAAAATAGGGTGCAGGGAACACGCACGTCGCGACATTCCTCACATTCTCCAGCGTCCAGACCGTGCCGGTGCCGTCGTCCACGGACGACTTCGTCGAATGCAAAGGGCACACCGGCGTTTCCTACTGGGTCGATCTCGAATTCGGCGTTGAGCGCTGGCGGTGAGCTAGCGCGCACGCGTTTGTATCGAGATGCTGGCACTGGTGGGGGCACGGGCACTTTCTCTGGTACGTCGCGCCGCGGGCGCTTTGTCGGCGGTGCTGAGTGCGGTGCTGGGGCGTGATGGGGTATGGATGGACATGAGCTTGGTGAGCGCTTGGTGGTGCGTTCGCGCTGGGAAGGCGTGGAGGGGTGCCAGAACGTAAGCGCTGTTGGTCGGCGTTAGATCGTGGGTGGTGGCATGGGCGAGCAGGACTTGCCTTGAGAATCCTCCTGCGTTTGCGACGTGTCTTCCACGGTCTCCACGCTGTCATTCTCGTCGCGCGCACGTTTGAGACGACGGGTTGAGGGTGAGCCCTCTGATAGGACGCGCCGTTTCCTTTATTGAAATCAGATGGTCAGGTAGTGGGATTGGCATGTGGGGACCGGGGGACGTACTGGGGAGTATTGAGGATGCGTCTGCTGGGTGACAAGGGACTCCTCCGCGGACTAGCGATAAATTTCGTTGGGGTGCGTTTACCAGTTGATCGTAACGAGCGGGATTCTAAAACGAGTCAGTGTCACTACCACAAGAACAAGTGAGCGACGGACTTCTGTGCGTTATAGGCGTTTCTAGCATCTTTATGGTAGCCTGTGGCTGGGTGTGGGGGGGTGCACTGGCTGTCCCCTTCTCCACCCGGTCTTTGTCGGCCTTTGGAGGGATGTCAAGCTTGGTGACGAACACCCATCGCTTGAAACGCTTGTACTTGCGCATATTCTCCTCGAGCAAGTGAGCCAATCGGTCGCGGTCTGCATGGAGGGCATCATAGCGATCCTTGAGAGCGGCGAGCTCAGCGCGGACAGTAGCTAGTTGGGAGGCTATATCCAATGAACTGTGGGAAGAGGTGAGGGAAAGGCGAATGGCTAATGTAAGTACTCACTCATCCCCGTTGTCGCCGTCTCTAGTTTGCGCCCCCAAATGAGGTGGCATAAGACGACTCGCAGTCAATGGAGAGAATTGAACACGGACTCAAAAGGTCTTGTCTGGTTCCGCGTGTATAGCATTTATTCCCACGGGGCTCGCTAGATAGCAACCGCGTCATTTACCACAACCACAACCCGACTCGCCCGCAGATCATAAAAATACAATGCTCGCCATTATTTATCAAAAGCTTACAGTAAGATGCAGAGTAAATTCTAAGGGAAGCATAAAAATACCAATAGATAACCGAGCGCCGACGATGATGTTCGCGTTTAGAAGGCGATGTGGTTGAAGTCGGCGTGCGGATACTTGAGTTTGAGTTGCGATGGCCCACCAGGCGGGTGTGGCGTAAGTGACGTGGTTTTCCCCGCCTTTCGGCATCCTAGAGTGGAGAATACCGACCATACGACCCTCGCCATCGAAGATGAGCGAGCCCGAGTCGCCCTTGGCAGAGAACGGGCCGGACTGCTTATCGAAATTATAAATGGCGAGTTCGGTGGACTCGACACCGAGGTCATCGCAAAGGTAGGCCTCCAGGCCGGCGTAGCGTCCAACCGTGAGGTCGGTGGTGCTACCGTCTTTCATGACGATAAGGCAGGGCTCGCCGCTGCTGTCGAAACAGTCGGGAACAGCTAGGAGCTCGCGCGTAACACAACCGTTGATCCTGAGCTGGCGATTCGCGGAGAACTTAAATGCCGTCCTACCGCCACTTTGAGGGTAGAACATGTCGGTGAGTTGCTGGGGAGTAAACTTGGATCCTGAAGGTTGATTTTTAGTAGACGAGGTAAAGATGAGATAGATGAGGCAAAACGCACCTAAGTCGACGACGTTGCCCTTGAAATGGGTCTTGATCCTCGCCGCATCAACTTCGAACGTACCAATATCCTTGGTGTACTTGCGACCCTGGACGTCGACGGAGATCTCGGGAGCCCAATCGACGCGGCCGATGTTTTGGCGCGCAATATCACCCTGCTGGCTGTTGGTGTCCTCGTAGAAGGCCTCGAGTGCGCCGATATCCTTCTTCACTTTGGCCAACTTCTCCCGCTTAGCCGCCTCCTCCAGGTCCTCGCTCTTCGGCTTCGCCTCCAACTCAACAATCTCCCTAGCCAAGAGGTCGGGGTCAGTTCCATAGCCGCTCCGGAATCCGGCAAGTCGGACGTGCTGGGGAGGTGCGCCAGCGTACCCGACGGTGGTGTCCTCGCGGAGAACGTGGCAGTTGCTAACGCCGAAGACTTTGGCGCTAGGGGCGCCGCGCTTGTCCTTGTTCTCGTGGAAGAACAGCGTGACGGTACCCTGAGCCTCCCTCTCCGCATTAGCGATAGGCATGCCGGGCGAGGCAGTGGGGAAGCGAGGGACATAGTGGGTGGGGTTGGTATCGTCGGCGATGCGCAGAAACAGCCTCTCTACGACTCCCTCGATCCATTCGACCACGGCACCCTCGACTCCATTGGCCTTGAGAAGAGCGAGAATGTCTTGGGAAGCGTCGTGCGCGTTCTCGGCGGTGGCGCTACCGGGATGAGTCGTAATCCAAATCACGATGGGACCGCGAGTGTTCTTCCCGTCCTCGCCGTGGGTGACGAAACGAGCTGTGCTGATGGCTGAGTAGCGAATCTTCTGAGCTTTCAAGAGCTCGCGGATCTGGGGACCGACAGTGCCCCAGACAGCGTTGAGCGGCGTGTTGAAGACTCCATGAGCGGTCTTGGTAGGGAGATGAGGGTGCTCGCCGTCGGGGATGGGGAAGGGATTTTCGAGGAGATCCGAGCGGTAGAGGAGCTCAGGAGGGTCGGAAGAGATACCGTTGTAGTAGTTGGTCCTCTCCCATTCTGAGAGACCATAAGGGCCGGAAGCCACCGCTGTCGCCCGAGACGTTATCTCGGACTGGGAGACGGTTGGGGAAGCGGTTGGGGAAGGGGAATTGCGTTGGCCCGAGTTCATGCACTGGAGAGCGAACAGAGACAGATCTAAACGCGAAGTGGTAAGTGCGTCACAGACGCGGAAAGAAGGTAAGGGACTCGCTTAGGAGATCGGGGTGCTCCCTCATCGTCTGTATTGCCTTTACGATGGACTCGGAAACGCCTACCAGAGAGATGGTAAGTGTGGGATAGACGCGCAAAATGACTAAGGGGCTTGCCTTCGCCAGTAAGACCAGCGGCATCCAATTCCTCATCGGTGTATGGAAAAGCGTCTAAAGAAAACCTGATAAGTGGGATAGACGAGGGAGAAGACGGTAGCACTTACTTGGAGGATCCATGTTCAAATGACGGTGACTGGGCCCCTACTAGCTCCTGACCAAAATTGGGCTAGGACTTACGAGCCGGCTAAGCCGGGCTGAGCTTTCTGCTGTAAGTGGACGTTGGACGCACGGCGATCAGTTACAGGAACAACAGATAAAGGCACACCAGCAGCGGCAGGAAGGGGCCACTCATCGCATCGCACAACAAAGCAATGTCCATTCAAAGCGTCGGGTGGCCTCGAACATCGGGAAAAGGGGGTACATGCAAGTGAATAAATACAAAAAAAGGCCCGTAAATAAGGCAACGTGACGCTACCGCAGTTTCTCCCATATGATGATGCCTATGAGCAGGACGAGGACGAGGATAATAATGCCGGTCACGACGCGCTGTTGGTACATCCTGCGAGGAAATAATAAGCGGTGTTTAGAGAAACCTGACTGCGCATCGGCCAAGCACGGCCACAAGACGGGAGTTACACGCACCGACGAATCATCTTCTTGAGCGTCCCAGACGCCCTATCAATAGACGTATCCGCAGTTTGGAGCTGCCAAAAAATAAATAAATCTCAAATTCACAGTCAAGGTTGCGAGGATGGGTAGCGCGCACCGTATTGCGCGCGTTCTCGATCTGCTCGCGCTGCCCGACGAGGCTGCGCAGGATATCGGCGCCCTGCTCCTCCGTCTCAAGCGCAATACGCTGGCTCTCCTGCAAGCGGCGCGAACCGTCCTCGAGCACGGTGGTACCTGCGAGCAAGCGCGCACGGTCGGAGGAGCCGTACGGCTCGTCGGACGTCGCGGGGCTGCTGGTGCGTGCGAAGAGGTCGGCGCGGGAGGCTTGTGCGTGCATCTCGCGGGAGAGCTTCTTGTAGCGGGCGAGGTCGGCTTTGGACGCGCGGATGCGGGATTGGTATTGTGGTCGGATGGACTGGGGTATTCCCTGGATCTCAATCTCCATTTGGGAGATCTGCGGTTGTGAGTCGGTGGGAGTTGATTAGGTTGTGTGAGGCTAGACACCCAGAGCAGAACAGAACGCACCATTTCGTCTGCCTCGTCAAGCTCCATCTCGACTCTGCGCAATGCCGCCTTCTTTTGCTCTGTAGGGACGGTTAGGACTGGGTGACGAAGGAGTAACGTGTGGCCACGTACCTCCACGTTGGTCCGAACCATCTCCTTCTAACTTTTCACGAATGCTTTGAAGAATCTGCTGAAAGTCCTGTTCATACGAGTCAAAGAGCGAGGTGGGAGACGAGTCCATCGTTGCGTGGGAGTGACGTTTCTGAGTGAAGAGAACATTCGTCGCGCAGCAGCAGGCTCACTATTGATTACGTTATCACAACCGCCACGGCCACCTCCACCTTAGGGCCCCCACCGATGTCCCTAGAGGCTCGTTTGCAAGCGGCCTCGAGCGATTACCAAAAGCTCCAAGCCGATCTGGCCAATGCTGTGGAAGCGCGGCAGCGACTTGATGCCCAGTACTCCGAGAACGAACTTGTGAAAAAGGCGCGGGGGGCATTTTTCATCATTCCCGACGACAGCTTCACATCGCACCCTAGGAGTTCGGCACACTGACGCCAAACAACGTCGTCTATAAGCTTGTTGGACCGGTCCTGGTCAAGCAGGATCAGACCGAGGCGAAGAGCAATGTTGACAAACGGCTCCAGTTCATCGGCGGAGAAATGTCAGTATGAATGGAGGGTTGTCTGGTCTTCCTGCGTGCTCATATACGATCATTTATGTAGCAAACGAATAGAAGCGCAGCTGCAAGAGATCGAGCAAAAATCAGAGAAGAAAAAGTTGGAGGTGCGTGTTCGCTGTATACCCCCATCTCGTCATCTCAATGTCACTATTTTCTTCAGTTGGTTGAGATACAGACCGAGTTACAACAGCGCCAGAAGCAGGATGGGTCTGGTGCCCCTGCAGCGCCTGTCGCCGTATAGTCATCCCTTGTAAGTAGTCGCAACGATCTGTTCATGTAGTTTCTATTATTGTTCTCTTTAAGTGGCTGCATTACATAGTGCTGTCTCTGTAAAACTGACGGCAAAGCAGTATACGACGTCCTAGCATTCGATCGTCCGCACCCTGTCATGAGCTTTACCCCATCAATACCCCAGCAAGAGTAAACCGAGCACACGGCGCAATATTGGTAAATCCCACTGGTGTAATGGACAAGCGGGGAAAGGCCGTCAATGCAAGCGAAACCTTCGTGTCTCTGGCTGACCGAGGATCCTCGTTTGGTCCAACACGGTCATGCTGCCATTGGGAACTCTACCCACATGTGGTAGGTAGACGACAGGTGACGACATGGTGCTGAGGCGCCACTGCAGTAGTTTGGTGTCACACTCACGATCACCGTGATGAGCGGTTCATTAATTTAAGGTCTTCATCGCGCTGGCGTGCGACTCTCTAGTGAGAAGTGACTGACAGCGCTGGCGCCTCACTTCGGAAGAAATCGAAGCTACTGAAGGATTCCCAAGCTAAGTGTGTTGTAGGTGGCAGTGGTGTGAAAGAGAAGGACCAAATGAACGTATCACCCTCTCCTGAACCCCAGTCCTGGGAGTGAAAGAAGGAGAGAAGTCGGAGGTTACGGTAAGGTTCACGGTGCTAAGTAACGTGGGTGGTCGCGCCGTTGGGATACGCCGTGGAACTACTCCACGTCACTGCGCCGCAGATTGTTGGCAGTATATCATGCTTGGCGGGGAGCTGCAGTTGTACTAGTGAGGGCTCCGAATCGACGATGACAAGTCACGAGTTATACCAGAGAGGGAAATGCGCCAGAGGAACGGTAGGTATTAAGGCAGGGTTCGCGGACGATGGAGGGTGTGCGGCGCTCGGCTGGAATAAAGAAGATAAGTGGGTGATTGACATGAGACAATGATGAAATGATACGAGGACGAGTGCCATCAAAGTTTACTTAGTGTACTGCTACTGATGAGATGAGAGGAGCCGAGAGAGAACGCGGAGCCGAATGCGACCCGAGTACGGTGCAGTGGTCTCGAAGCAGGAGAAGATAAATGCGAG
>WITN01000492.1:0-66248 GCA_015025155.1 Lactarius quietus
CGCTACAGTAGTGATAGTATATGTCGATGATGTTCTATTCCTTGGAAAGAACAAGTCTGACATTAGTTTCCTAAAGGAACACTTTATGAAAATCTGGGAATGTCGTGACCTTGGTGATACCCAAGAGTTTTTACGCATGCGCATAATTAAATCCAAGGGTCGAATCCTTGTTGATCAAGTAGATTATCTACATAAAGTGCTGCAGCGTTTTAAACTCACAAACGCGAAAGCGGTCCCCACACCACTACCTGAAGGGTATCAACCAGTACCCAATAAAGGTTCACCAGACCCAGAAATTCGCGCGTCATTCCAACAAGTAATAGGATCACTCCTATATATCATGATTGGAACTCGACCAGACATTGCCTATGCAGTGACTAAACTCGCGCAGTATGCTGCAAACCCCACACAAGACCATTTGAATAGGGCACTATATATTTGCTGATATCTCATTGGTACTTCTAGTTACGCTTTAGTCTATGATGGCAAAAGCAATGGGGGTTTACTAGCATATGCGGACTCTGATTGGGCTTCTGACCCAACAACGAGAAAGTCTACTATAGGCTACTTAGTTAAATTAGCTAATGGAGTATTCTGTTGGAATTCTAGAGCGCAGAAATCTATTGCGCTGTCTTCCACAGAAGCAGAATCCATGTCTATCTCAGATACGAGTAGACAGTTGGTCTGGATTCGATCTCTCTTTGAAGAGATTGGAATATCCTTAGAACCAATTCCATTATGCGGAGATAATCAAGGCTCCATATTCCTTGCTTCTAATCCTGTACAGGAAAAGTGAATAAAACATATAGACCTACACTACCACTACATTCGCGAGGTCATTCGCTTAAAGAAGATTGAACTATTGTTCATTGAAGGAGCCGAGAACCCCGCCGATTTATTTACTAAGAATCTGGGACGCATAAAGTTTCTTAAATTTAGGAAACAACTAGGACTTGAGTTTTACTCATCCTAGACAGAGAACGAAATCGTCGCATAGATCTCGGAAGAGCCTTACATTCAGATGGCATACCTATGCATCTGAGTCAGACCCGATAATCTTAGAAGATGTGTCGAGTAATGCCTTTGCGTGGCACACTCGCAAAGAAGTGGAAAAGATTGAGCTTTACCAAAAGTTCAGTCTTAGTCCCAATCTTCTTCACGTGACTCTTTCTCTCTCAACACCGATGACATGATGAAAAAATACAACCTACAAATAATATGCGAATGATTCTTTGATTGCTGTCATCAATAATCTCTACTGTACTATATTACTTTGCTCAGTACATACACGGTATACTTAGCAAGGGGGAGTGTTGAAACGTAATAAGTACATATGTATCTTATCTATAGCAGTTACGACATTACAGTAGTATCGTACATATGATTACCATATTAGGGTACTCCGTTACGCACAAAGTGGGCGCAACTCCAATATGGAGGGTGCAAGTCTTATCAGTATCACACATGGTGATATTGAAGACTTCTGGGGTGTTTCACATCAGGCGTCACTGAAAACGCGATATTGTGGACACCTTTACTCATCACTTTTACGCAAACGGACATGGGTGGACCATAGGGACCGGTTTTCCTATAAATGAGGGGAGTAGAGCCCCTCTAAGAATACAAGTCGTTCACTCTACGCACACTTGAGCACTCCTCTACAAACCTCTATATTAGTCTCTATACCTTCACAAGGTGAGACTCCATGACACTGTTTGCTGCGCTAGTTGCTGCGCAACAGTCATGATTCGCCATCATGGACCTTCATAAGCGGGATGACGAGTCGCTCCCGAAACTTACTCATTCATATGCTGTGGATTACTCAAGGTATTACTGTACGCTTACTGATGATGACTGATAGTCTTAGTGGACGATTACTTAGCATTAGTAGTAGTGGCTGTATCGCTGACGAAGGCATACAGTCAGGATAAGATATAAGGTAGCTGTCGACTAATGTGGTCGACAGCTTGACTCTCTTGTAACATTCTCGAATCTAGTCGGGTTCTCTCTTCCACCCACCTCTTGTCAGCTCTCTTAGGAAGGCGCTTTCAAATGTCCTTGGAACAAGTCACACCTTCGTGTGTTGACACGTATTGCTAAGTCATGTTACTTTGCCATCGCATGTAGGGCCTAAGTCAGGCCACGCTGTGCCGATCATAACACATCACTGCATCACTGATGCATCATGCATCATGCGCAAGATCATGCGTGTATGCCTCACTTGGACCATTTCCCCGACATCATTCGACACAATTCACACTCCTAAGCACAGTTAATTAACATATTAACTCCTCTGCGTTCCCTGTGCCCGCATTTTTCCAAATCACAAACTGTTGATGACACACTCTCTTCACAATGCCTCATTGCCTTGTCGTCATAGAAACTGAACACGCACGAGTTTCGGGCTCATGCTCTCTCCATAAATCCTGCCACAGATGCCTTACGTGCCGCAGAACGATTCCCTGCATGATCCACGTGGTGTCCAACGTAGACACCATGCAAGATGAGGTCATGACTCGGTTATCACGGCACTCTGTCGTTCACGCATGTGGGCCACGTGAATCTCAGTGTACATGCACGCTCTCCCACCTTCTCCGTGTACTCTAACCCGCGCTGTGCAACCCCTACCCCTCCACATGCGCCGCCTTCTCATGTACGCAGGTGCTGTACACACATCGTGGACGGGAGCAGGCACTCGCGGGGTGGGCAGCCATGGAGACGGTGATGGGCAGAGTCTGAAAAGGTTAAGGACGTCTACCGAGGATAGGGGTCGGTCACGTGCAAGTGACCGCGAGTACAAGTGAAGGAAATAGAGCACGCGAGGCTCTATCAAAGGGACTACGGGGAAAGATCTTTTGTGGGGGTCAAATCGAATACAATTCGATGCTTATTTTGAGTCGTTATGAGTCGTTTTTATAAGTACAAGTATGCTAGAATTTTAAAAAGACTTAAGTATGATTCGTAAGGTAGCTCGGGCAAGACAGCAAAGACCGAGGCTCTTTAGAGTCGCGCTTGCCTCTCATTCGAGGCTACAAATCGTCCTTCAGATGAACATGGGAATGCGCGAGGTTATTTAAACAAGAGGGAGTCATAACGTACAAACAAGGCGTTCCGCCTTTGAGCTATAGTAATACAGAGGTTGTAAACATAAATCTCGAGAGGGCACGAGGATACGGAAAACCGAAAACATACATTGCCCCTAAGGGGCACCCAAAAATTGGTAGGCTTGCCCGAAGCAAGCCCGAGGTCGGGCGTGGTACGACACGTGCAACCGCCGCCCCGAACCTTCGGCGGAGCAACATCCGCCAGAGTCAATGTCATCATTGGAGGCGAGGACATGGATCGGTACTTTGACGCGTGAGATGTGCTATGGTGAGTTTCTGTGTAAAGATTCAGCTTCGATGGCTTACGGTCGGCAGCAAGGGCACTGGCCGCGACCGGCGTGGACGTACGATGGCCACGCCTGGCAGCCGGCTGTATTCACGATCACAGAATCAATATCCCTGTGGGTAGTTGAATCTCCGCAGACGCTTCCATACCTCGCATGTTTCGTGATTTCCCATTCTCGATCAATCCATCCGCTTCTACTCATGAAAACAGCGTTGTCTGATTCCGGACCGTAGATGAAACTCCTCATTTAGATCATCACTTGAGAATGTGGTCCAAGTTACGCGATGGTATATTAATTAATAAACCTGTTAGAGAGACGGGGTCCCGGAGGCGGTACGCCAGCGCGGAGAAATAGTGCAGTTCGCTGACGAGCGGCTTTCCTCACTTTCATACATCATTCTCTACTAATGTGGATATTCTCCAGAGAGGACGGACGACTCTAGTTGATGGTCATAAGCTGACATGTTCTCAGCAATATTTCGTGCATTTATTCACCTGCTATACAGTACTCCCAATACAACACTCCCATCCAGACCTTGGATGGTAAGTACTACTGTTTCGTATTTACAGTACGTTCCCACGCCCATTTCCGAGCATCATTCACCAGCCAATGTTCAGCCATCAATACCATCATTGATGGGTCAGCCGACAAGCAAATTCTTTCATCACTCATGGGCCAACCGACGTCGGCCGAAATCGGAGATTCTTACCATGTTCATGGGCCAGCCAACGTCGGCTCGGAGTTTTTGCTCATTTGGGAAATAACTCCAAAGCACTCTTTCTGGAGATTGGTCCAGATAAATGTTTCTGAAGTTTGCTCCGGAGTTACTGGAGTTTGCTCCAGAGTTGCTGGAGATTACTCTCAAATTACCGGAGATTACCCCAGAGTTGCCAGAGTTTACTCTGAAGTTACTGAAATTTGCTCTGGAGTTGCTCAAGTTCACTCAAGAGTTGCTGGAGTTTACTCTGGAGTTACTGGGGTTTACTTTGGAGTTACTGGAGTTTATCCTGCAGTTACTCAAGTTTGCTCTGGAGTTGCTGGAGTTTACCTTGGAGTTGCTGGAGTTCACTCTGGAGTTGCTGGAGTTCACTCTGAAGTTTCTGGAGTTCACTCTGGAGTTCCTGAAGTTCACACCAGAGTTGCTGGAGTTCTCTCCGGAGTTGCTGGAGTTTACCTTGGAGTTGCTGGAGTTCACTCTGGAGTTGCTGGAGTTCACTCTGAAGTTCCTGGAGTTCACTCTGGAGTTCCTGAAGTTCACTCCAGAGTTGCTGGAGTTCTCTCCGGAGTTGCTGGAGTTTACTCCGGAGTTACTGCAGTTTACTTTGGAGTTACTGGAGTTTACCCTGCAGTTCTGGAGTTTGCTCTGGAGTTCCTGCAGTTCACTCTGGAGTTGCTGGAGTTTACTCTGGAGTTACTGGAGTTTACCTTGGAGTTACCGGAGTTTACTCTGGAGTTCCTGGAGTTTACCCTGGAGTTCCTGGAGTTTACCCTGGAGTTCCTGGAGTTTACTCCTGAGTTACTGGAGTTTGCTCCAGAGTTGCTGGAGCTTACTCTGGAGTTTGCTCCGGAGTTGCTGGAGTTTACCCTGGAGTTGCTGGAGTTTACCTTGGAGTTACTGGAGTTTACTCCGGAGTTCCTGGAGTTCACTCTGGAGTTACTGGAGTTTACTCTCAAGTTCCTGGAGTTCACTGTGAAGTTCCTGGAGTTCACTCTGGAGTTCCTGGAGTTTACTGCAGTTTACTTTGGAGTTACTGGAGTTTACCCTGCAGTTACTGGAGTTTGCTCTGGAGTTCCTGCAGTTCACTCTGGAGTTGCTGGAGTTTACTCTGGAGTTACTGGAGTTTACCTTGGAGTTACCGGAGTTTACTCTGGAGTTCCTGGAGTTTACCCTGGAGTTCCTGGAGTTTACCCTGGAGTTCCTGGAGTTTACTCCTGAGTTACTGGAGTTTGCTCCAGAGTTGCTGGAGCTTACTCTGGAGTTTGCTCCGGAGTTGCTGGAGTTTACCCTGGAGTTGCTGGAGTTTACCTTGGAGTTACTGGAGTTTACTCCGGAGTTCCTGGAGTTCACTCTGGAGTTACTGGAGTTTACTCTCAAGTTCCTGGAGTTCACTGTGAAGTTCCTGGAGTTCACTCTGGAGTTCCTGGAGTTTACTCTTGAGTTACTGGAGTTTACCCTGGAGTTGCTGGAATTTACTCCAGAGTTACTGGAGTTTGCTCTGGAGTTGCTGGAGTTTACACTGGAGTTACTGGAGTTTACTCCAGAGTTACTGGAGTTTGCTCCGGAGTTGTTGAAGCTTACCCTGGAGTTACTGGAGTTTATCTTGGAGTTACTGGAGTTTACTCTGGAGTTCCTGGAGTTCACTCTGGAGTTGCTGGAGTTTACTCCAGAGTTACTGGAGTTTGCTCCAGAGTTACTGGAGTTTGCTCCAGAGTTGCTGGAGTTTACCCTGGAGTTGCTGGAGTTCACTCTGAAGTTGCTGGAGTTCACTCTGGAGTTCCTGGAGTTTACTCTGAAGTTACTGGAGTTTACCCTGGAGTTGCTGGAGTTTACTCCTGAGTTACTGGAGTTTGCTCCGGAGTTGCTGGAGCTTACTCTGGAGTTTGCTCCGGAGTTGCTGGAGTTTACCCTGGAGTTGCTAAAGTTTACCTTGGAGTTACTGGAGTTTACTCCGGAGTTCCTGGAGTTCACTCCGGAGTTACTGGAGTTTACTCTCAAGTTGCTGGAGTTCACTGTGAAGTTCCTGGAGTTCACTCTGGAGTTCCTTGAGTTCACTCTGGAGTTTCTGGAGTTCCTGGAGTTCACTCTGGAGTTACTGGAGTTTACTCCAGAGTTGCTGGAGTTTACCCTGGAGTTACTGGAGTTTACTCCAGAGTTGCTGAAGTTTACTCTGGAGTTGCTGGAGTTTACCCTGGAGTTACTGAAGTTTACATTGGAGTTCCTGGAGTTTACCCTGGAGTTCCTGGAGTTCACTCCGGAGTTACCGGAGTTTACTCTGGAGTTGCTGGAGTTCACTTCAGAGTTGCTGGAGTTCTCTCCATAGTGACTGAGTTTACTCCAGAGTTACTGGAGTTTACCCTGCAGTTACTGGAGTTTACTCTGGAGTTGCTGGAGTGTACTCTGGAGTTGCTAGAGTTTACCCTGAAGTTCCTGGAGTTTACATTGGAGTTACTGGAGTTTGTTCCAGAGTTGCTGGAGTTTACTCTGGAGTTACTGGAGTTTACCTTGGAGTTACTGAAGTTTTCTCTGGAGTTGCTGGAGTTTACTCTGGAGTTACTTGAGTTTTACTCCAGAGTTATTGTAGTTTACTTCAGATTTACTGGAGTTTGCTCTAGAGTTACTGTAGTTTGCTCTGGAGCAATGTTACTGGACATTGCTCAGAAGGAATGTTTCAACAATCCCCCTGGATGATGCATTTTGGCACACCTCACCTGGCTGACACAAACATGCAAAAGCATAACACTGCACTGGTTTACACATCTTCTATATTCCTACTATAGCCCCTATCATTCTATTTCATCTCTTATTTTCCTGTTGTGTTTCAAGAACAAGTGCAGACATATCTGACTCCACATTGCAATGTACACCTATCTTTTTTATTTTGCAGTTAAGTCTTGACCTATTTTGTTTTATGTTGTATGATAACATATTAACAATGTATCTATTTTGTATAGAAACCCTCCTGTAAAAGCAGATAAATATTGTTGTCTTCTGTTCTTTTCATCTCATAGTGTGCTCATTCACTCAAACCCATTGTGCTTTCTCACCTTCTCCACTGCTTCAATACCTACACTCACCTCCATGCACACTGTTCATGATCTCAGGACTCCTTGTGCATGTTATAGGGGCTCTTTCAGACTAGCACTCCCTGTGTGCACTTTAGCACTCCTTGTGCACACTTGTGCACACACCTACCCATTCTCACACACCTCTTGAACACTTGCACACCACTTTAAAACCTCTGCACACATTTGTGCACAGCTTTGCACACCTAAGAACTTCTCTGCACACACCTGGGCACACACCTGGGCACATGTGCACATCTCTGAAACTTCTGTACACACACATGCACATCTCTGACATGTGCACCATTCTGCACTGCCAGGCAACATCTGCACACTGCTACACATCACCCCAGTTGATGAGGTCAACTTTTGAACACGCTGCTCAAACCTTATCACCAGACCGATTTCTCTGCAAGGATTTGCTCAAGAGATTTTACTAGTGTATTTTCTTAGGAGTAATTCTTCTAGAGTTGTTAATTTTGCTGGAAGTGTTTCTATAGAGTGATTTCTCTTGAGTTGCTTCACTACAGGAATTACCTTGTGGTTGTGCCTCCAGAGACATTACTCTGGAGTTCTTTCTCTGGAACAGTTGATCTGGAATTATTTCTCTGGATTGTTTTCTCCAGAGTGGCCACTGTGGAGTGATTTCCCTTGAGTTGTTTATCCAGAGTGATTTCTCCAGAATTGTTTCTCTGGAGAAATTACTTCAGATTTGTTTCACCAGAGACATTACTCCAGAGTTGCTTTTCTGAAATGATTGCTCCAGAGTTGTTTGATTGCCCTGGAGTTGTTTCCCCAAAGGAAATACTCTGCAGTTGATTTATCAGAGGAATTACTTCAGAGTTGTTTCCCTGGAGTAATTCTTCTGTAATAATTCTTCCAAACCATTGTTTTGGAACAATTATTCTGGGCAGACTGCTCCAGAAAGAGAGCACTGGAGTGTAGACCTTGTCTTCAGTGACTCCAGAGTAAACTCCAGCAACTCCAGAGTGAACTCCAGTAACTCCAAGGTAAACTCCAGCAACTCCAGGGTAAACTCCAGTAACTCCATAGTAAACTCCAGGAACTCTGGAGTCTGGAGTGAACTTCAGGAACTCCAGGAACTCTGGAGTCTGAAGTGAACTCCAGGAACTCTGGAGTCTGAAGTGAACTCCAGTAACTCCAGTAACTCCAAGGTAAACTCCAGGAACTCCAGGGTAAACTCCGGCAACTCTGGAGTAAACTCCAGCAACTCCAGAGTGAACTTCAGCAACTCCAGAGTGAACTCAAGGAACTCCAGAGTGAACTCCAGCAACTCCAGAGTGAACTCCAGCAACTCTAGAGTGAACTCCAGCAACTCCAGGGTAAACTCCAGCAACTCCAGGGTAAACTCCAGCAACTCCAGGGTAAACTCCAGCAACTCCAGAGCAAACTCCAGTAACTCTGGAGTAAACTTCTGTAACTCCAGGGTAAACTCCAGCAACTCCAGAGTAAACTCCAGTAACTCCAGGTTAAACTCCAGGAACTACAGGGTAAACTCCAGCAACTCCGGAGTGAACTCCAGTAACTCTGGAGTAAACTCCAGTAACTCCAGTTTAAACTCCAGTAACTCCAGGGTAAACTCCAGCAACTCCGGAGCAAAATCCAGCAACTCTGGAGTGAACTCCAGAAACTCCAGAGTGAACTTCAGCAACTCCAGAGTGAACTTCAGCAACTCTGGAGGAAACTCCAGTAACTCCAATGTACACTTCAGGAACTCCAGGGTAAACTCCAGTAACTCAAGAGTAAACTCCAGTAACTCCAGTTTAAACTCCAGCAACTCCAGAGCAAACTCCAGTAACTCTGGAGTAAACTCCAGCAACTCCAGGGTAAACTCCAGTAACTTCAGAGTAAACTCCAGCAACTCTAGAGTGAACTCCAGCAACTCCAGAGCAAACTCCAGTAACTCTGGCGTGAACTTCAGCAACTCCAGGGTAAACTCCAGCAACTCTGGAGCAAACTCCAGTAACTCTGGAGTAAACTCCAGTAACTCTGGAGTAAATTCCAGCAACTTCAGGGTAAACTCCAGTAACTCCGGAGTAAAGTCCAGCAACTCCGGAGTAAAGTCCAGCAACTCCAGAGTAAAGTCCAGCAACTCTGGCGTGCACTCCAGCAACTCCAGAGTAAACTCCAGCAACTCTAGAGTGAACTCCAGCAACTCCAGAGCAAACTCCAGTAACTCCAGAGTGAACTTCAGCAACTCCAGGGTAAACTCCAGCAACTCCGGAGTGAACTCCAGTAACTCTGGAGTAAACTCCAGTAACTCCAAGGTAAACTCCAGCAACTCCAGGGTAAACTCCAGCAACTCTGGAGTGAACTCCAGCAACTCTGGAGTGAACTCCAGCAACTTCAGAGTGAACTCCAGCAACTCCAGAGCAAACTAGATTGACCTCCAGCAACTCCAGAGTAAACTCCAGTAACCTCCAGTAACTCCAGGGTAAACTCCAGGAACTCCAGAGTAAACTCCAGGAACTCCAGAGTGAACTCCAGGAACTCCAGAGTGAACTCCAGAAACTCCGGAGTGAACTCCAGTAACTCTAGAGTAAACTTCAGTAACTCCAGAGTAAACTTCAGTAACTCCAGGGTAAACTCCAGCAACTCCGGAGCAAAATCCAGCAACTCTGGAGTGAACTCCAGAAACTCCAGAGTGAACTTCAGCAACTCTGGAGGAAACTCCAGTAACTCCAATGTACACTTCAGGAACTCCAGGGTAAACTCCAGTAACTCAAGAGTAAACTCCAGCAACTCCGGAGCAAACTCCAGTAACTCCAGAGCAAACTCCAGAAACATTTCTCTGGAGCAATCCCAGAAAGAGTGCTTCGGAGTTATATCCCAAATGAGCAAAAACTCCGAGCCGATGTCGGCTGGCCCATGAACATGGTAAGATTCTCCAATTTCGGCCGACGTCGGTTGGCCCATGAGTGATGAAAGAATTTGCTCGTCGGCTGACCCATCAATGATGGTATTGATGGCTGATCATTATGTGCATTCACCTCATACCGCGTTTGAAAATTACCCCCAGCTTCATAGCACACTTCACACATAGGCCTAGTTACCGACCCCCACCGCCCAATGTGTCCACATGGCCTCAACTTCCACAACCCATTTTGAGGCGCTGACCCTTTCGTACCCCTCTCCTCCTCACTACACTAACTCGTGTCAAAATGGAGGCAACAGGCGTAAAGACCTTGAAAACTCATTATATACGCCACTGTAGATCGACACCCACCCTTGGAACACTCTTGGAACCACGAAACATTCCCCGGAAATGGGCGCCTGTGTGTCCGGCGAGGACAGTAATGCGCAAAGTCACCGTGCCCTATCTCGCATTTCACAACACGTGATCTCCTCCAACCACACTCTTTCATTTGGGTCACACGCGTTAATAGCATCAGTACTCGCTCTTTTACCTTCACCGTGCGCTCCGCCCCTGCCTACCTATTCTGGGCAACCCCTACCCTGCCACGTACGTCCCTATTACAGGCGCCGAACGCACAAACTGGTAGGAATCCACCAGAATCTTCAGTCGCGATTCGTGTTGGGTGGAAATGGCTATAGCGAAGGATATGGGTTGACACTTTTGCGCATGGTACAGGGTCAGGTTAGTTTCCAGTTCATAGTCTTACTTCCCTGGCTCACGGTTGGCAGAAAGGGCACACTGTAGCGCAGGTGCACTTTCCTCATGCCTGATCCCCGCCAATAGTTGCTTCACCTAGAACATTGCCTGAGCTTTTGGAAGCAGACCCGTGTCACCTCGTTGCGTATTCCCGCACGCGCTCCTGGGCTAATCTTGTCCTGCCAAAGGCTGCACACGAGGCTTGTGTCCACGCCTTACTTCGCGTGTATTCTGCTCAGCTATATCAATTGCTCGCAACACGACCCGTGTGCTCCATGTCCAAGGGCATCCATTGAATCTCCGATGCGCCCATCAACCGTGCTCACGCACATGCAAGTTCGTAACCCATCCGAAGTGTCTACATCATTGCCGCACCATTTTTTTCTGTGCTCCGTGTCGTCCTTTAACCCGAACATGCACGACCGGCTCACCACACTCACATTTACCACTCCGTGCCTAAACCCTTCCTCAACCTAAGTACCGTCGCCCACTCGCACGCACCTGGACCTGTGCCATGCATATACCACGGTATGATCGCCGACCTGCGCCTCATGTTTTACCCGCCTTTTATTCGCACTCAACGCTACCTACCACCACGCTTGTGAACTTTGATTGGACGCGTTCCACGCAAACCCTCGCGTGCCCAGCCCCACCTTACCGCGCGCTTTAACCTCTCTAAGAACCGTTAGCCCCGTCATGTGCGCCACCTTGCTCGTCCCCGTACTAGGCGCCAGATCAAGCCCCAGATAATTCTGAGCCGCCCTCTTCGAATAATCAATAAGATGGCGTCTTCACCTTCCAAGATCTTGTTAGCCTTCGTGATCCTTCTCACCGAACTACTGTCATTCTCGACTCCCCACTTGTTCCGAACATCGGTCACGCGGCGCGGTACTCCTTCGGCATGAGCGCCTGTGGTGTTCTGGCATGGACCCGACGTGCGAAGAGTGCCGTGCCTTACTTCACACCGTCACACGACATGCTCTAATGTATGCTCTCCCACCTTCGCAGTACGCCTGACTCTCCCCATCTGCGCCGAGTAATGACTTCCCTCCCACAATCGTCTAATGCATGCAGGAGCCACCGACACAGGCCGAGGATAGCCCTATGGCAGGAGTGTGAGAAGCGCTTTCCATCCAATCGATTTGACGGAGGATCTTAACGATCTTGCTCAGTGGAGAAGTCCTCGACTCCTCGTCGTGAGATATCAAAGAGCTAGGCGACAGCTCTGCGTACTAAAGCATTTTTTTTGCATCGTCGCTTCTTCCCACACTTTATTGGACTCAGAGCGCATGGTCTACGCCTTTTCCAAATCAGGGTAGCTGCACGTCCACTGAACCTCTCCACCTCACTTTCCGACGGGCCACGCTCTCTGTGCTGTGACACAGACTACCACTACAACGTTGTGCACGTCTACTCACTACAACCTGAGTCGCAGACGACACAGCCTATGACGCGCAGTCGTCACGGTTCGGTCCAACGCCGACTTTGAGCCTTCAATATTTTCAATGTCGACAGGTTCCTCGCTGTGCAGGCCCACCCGCCTTTCGGGTGCCTCTCGATATTCCGAAGCGGTGGGATGGACGAGCTGCGCCCTTTGTAAACCTCACTAGATACCGCTGGGGGGTACGGCATATATCCACGACCCAAAGATGAGCGTTGGATCATCTACGGTGAACCGTTCCTCCTCGGCCACGTTTCCTTTCTTACTTTTTTTCCTCTAGAGAATGACTCAGAATGACTCTATAATACATAAACAGCAATCCGCGCCAGCTTGTTAATGGCCAAGCTCGAGCAGCCTGCGCAGACGTTGCGCGCACATCGTTCGGTTCGAGTGCTGTCACTCAAGCCTTCGCCGGGCTGCACGCCTTATTCGCGAAGGCTCTCGACGTCGTCAAGCTCAGCCGGTTCCGCAATGAATTATTCACGGTGATGGTAGGGCCAACAGTGAAGCAGTCTACGACTCTTGTGGTTAGTGTTCCAAGATCAGACTCAAACATTACAAGGATCTCCCGTTTCCGCACGCTACTCGAGCTTACACTTTCGCTGCTGTGCTTGTACTGTGGTGTATGCATAAGATGAGTGTCAAATTGGATCAGTACGGCAACACAACGAACCCAGAAGGAATATATATTCACTAATAGACACGCGCATCGAAAAGTTGGAGGGACGCGTTAAATCATATCGTGCCGGTAAGGTGAACGATCCGAAGGGTGACCCGCTGTATGCTCTACATTTGTTTCCCGCAGTGAAAGACCATCGATTGCCACGTCCGAGTCAGTATCCGATTGCGGTGACGGGGCATGTGGTGGAAGATCTAGGGAAGCTGTGGTATTCGCACCGATTGAGTGATCCGCTGAAGCAGGATCAAGGACGTCCTTCTTCTTGAGAAAACCAGGCTCCAGGCTGGCAGCGGCACCCGCACTCCCAACTTTGCAATCCATCTGAAGTATTGATTCTCACGACACCATGTCATCAAAACCGCCACACACAAATCAAACTTGCAAACTCACAACCCCGTTCCACTCTGCGTCAACCTCACGACCGACTGCCACCTATCCGTACGCCGCGGAACAGTTCCTGCCATTATCGTCCGGGCGTAGCTGCATGGACACCAATGCACACAGAGCGCCGTGACTCCGAGTCACTGGGCTACGCTTTTCACCGTACGCTTTTCACCGTATGCTTTTCACCGTACGCTTTCAACTTTCACTATTTTGCATGGAAGTCACTCACAATTGCAGTTCATATGCGTGGTAATACGCCATCTCCCACCGTCGTACGATCTGTCGCTTGCCGTGCCGACCCACGCTGGGAAACTCCTGCCCCGCCACGCACATTGCCTCATGCAGACGCCGTCTGCACAGGTGACAGGAGGAATTGGAGATTGCGATTGTGAGGTGAGAGTCAGCCTTCTCGTAGAGAAAGTTGGAGGCGAGGGCGGAAGCATGGGTCGACGCTGTCGCCGTGGGATTGGTTCAGGTGTGTTGCAGTATCAGAGTCTTGTTCCACAGGCCTCACTGTCTGCAGTGGGAAAATGGACTAGCGCAGGCTCACCTCGATTCACCACCGTCATGCCGACTCCAGCTCTGTGATTCGTCGCCGGCATGAGCCCTGGACCGCGCGTTGTATTGCACACGGTTTTTCACCGCGCGTACTCAGCGCACCCCTCCGCGCTTCGAACGAGACACGGCCCCCACAAATATTTGCTCTCACTTTCCAGATTCACCGAGCGCTCAAACTAAGCCAGGAATCGCCGCCCTTGACGTGCCTATTTCACGCCTCGTAGGCACCCAATGCCTCTACGTCGCCTACTTCAAAAAGGCATACCGTCTTCATGAAATCTTACTTGACCTCCCAACGTCTCTCTCCGTTTAACGTTTAACATTAGTATGGACCTCATGCGGTCTTTCGTCGATCATGATGGACAATTCCCTGTTACTACGAGTCAGCTCCCATTTAATGTTTACACTCGCGTCGTCTCATTACGGCTTGATATCTCTGTACATTTCTGCTTGAACGTCTTCTACTTTCCCTTTCTCATACAGTAATGCTTGATGAACTTGCGCAACGATATTATTTCTAACTCTGGGTCTACAGATGCTCTTGATTCTTGCCATCACGAACGCCAAATTGCACGTGTAGAAAATCCCTGCGCCGACGTCGAGGAGTGTCCAATAGAGCCGGGGATCGCACATTATAGAAGGATGCCTTTATCTTAGCGCCTCATCTACATCTTTTCCAGAGAAGGCAGCCGTACGTCCTCCATCTATTTCTCTCCCCGTTTCGACTGCCAATGTGCCTCGCTGTCGATGTAGAAATGCAGCTTACCACTCAAGGTCGCACACATCCGGAGGCCTAGACCTCGCAACTCAAGCGGACCAGCCACTCATGATCGACACAATCCCCTCCTACCTGACTATCTTTGACTTCGCCAGCTCGATGCCGCACTGCCGTGTAACCTATTTTGGCAAGGCTGTGGAGTGACTGGCCGGCAAGTGCTTAGACCAACTCGAGCCCTGGATTATAGTCTATAGATGTAAGCCCTTCTGACTCCGCTACTCCTACCAGCCTATTTCTTATCGTTCTTCTTGCAGAGTGATCCCGTGTTTACGCTGTCACAGATCCGTGCAGACTTTTTATCGGCCTGTGCAGACGTTGTATGCGTATTCGGTTATCTGGAGCGTCCGCTTTCGGTGAGTTTGCTCGTCTGCACACTCGGCTTCGTCGGTTTTTACCGGAAGCATCGCAGTTCGCGACTCTTGTGGTGGGATGGTGTCCCCACATCGACTCCAAGCACACGATGACCCCGTTTTCTTGCTCAAAGGCAGCATTCTAATGACCTGACGCTACCTACTTTATATTGACTCAAACGTGTTCGACGTTACTATCAACGAGAGACCCGAAGTTACTTTAGTTTACACATTTTTGTCATTGTTCCTGTACCGTAGCATATATATAAGACGAGAGAAGTATCAAATAATATAAGGCAGGTGGCATAGAGAACTCAACGGGAATATATACGATAATATACCCTATCGTGCACGCACATCTAAGAGTTGCGGAGGCGCGTTAAACGATACCATGTGGGCTAGCAGCAGCACCCGGATCAGGTGCAAAGGTCATCCCTGGAGAAGCGGTGGGAGGCGTGGTAACTATCGGGGGGTGGAATTATGAGAAAGTGGGCGAGCGTTCAGACCGAGTGATAGGGCGAAGGGGAAGACAACGACGGACCTGTGGGAAGAATATTGTCTAGAACTGGATTAGAAGGAGCTGAAGATGGGAAGTTTAGTTGATCGGAAGGCATCAAGAGGTTTGCGTTGTGCCGGAGCGAAGCGGCAGTAGGAGCAGAACCAGAGGAAAGAGGGGCGGATGTGGAAGTTTCAGGAGTGCGTTATGGCGTCATCGTTATACTTGAAGCGTCGCCATCTCTGGCGATGGATGTATCTGCGGAGGTAACAGGAATGCGGAGGCTTTCAGTAGTTGTCTGAGCGGGATGGAAGTTGTCGAGCGATAGCGCATCCGTGAGACATTCAATTGCATGACGTAGAGCAGGTATGGACGAGGAAGCCGCATCAAGACTGGTAAGGGAAGCAGGAGAAAGCGCAGTGGTATTTTGAGGGACCGTACGAGCAAAGGGTGCGGAGGCAGAATTGTCGTGAACATGGCCAGCGACCTTACACACTGGGTATGAGGATGGGTTAAACAGAATGACATCCAAATCGCGCATGGAGGCGGGGAATCGTGTTGTGGCGGAATTAGTGTCGTGGTGTAAGCTGATGAATACGTGGCGAATAGGTCGGAGGATCAACGCCGCGATATCCCGATCATCGTCATTCTGCGCCTTGAAAACAATCTTATTCCAGAGAGCACAGAAATCGTGTTGCAGTTCGGGTGAGGTATCTAGCATATCGAATTTGGAATTTTCTTGCAGAATGCCCAAGAAACTATACTTCGGCCAAGACGAATAACGGAAATGGGAAAAGTGTTGTTGAATGATGTAAATCAAGATGGCAAATGACAGGCTGTCACCATTTGCGGCGTAATATCGAAGGACAGTTTCCGTGATGCCCAGTGCATTGGGAGCGACTTGCCTAAACCAAGAGTCATCGCGCTCTTGCGGCCTTGTGACTACAGTGGTAACTATCGCTTGTACAAATGCGGCGTGTTCTGTCGTGCTATCGCTCGCAATAGGGCCAAAATTTGCGGTTTGCGGACCACTAGTATAACAGCATCCAATTACGTTGCGATAGAGGTGATTACTGGATACCTGAGAAAATTCGGCTACATCAAATGCCTTCGCGCACATGATGGCTCTCTGGGTTTTGACAGCCTCAGGAAGCAAGTCGGACGAGAATGTGAGCTCGAGAAATGTTAACAATGTTTCAGAAATCTTCTCCTTTTCTATTTTGGTTAGACCAGGCAGAGGATCTTGGACCACCTTCGAGCTGCGGAAGGCAGGTAAGCTGGAAAAGAAGCGATCCAGCTCGTGATCTTCGTCCAAACTGTCCAATGTCCACAGGAAGGCGCGAGTGACGATCTCTGATGGTGACTCCAGAGCGACTTCTTCTGGTGTCGTCAATATCGATTTCAGGGCCTGCCCAAGCCAACCGCGATGTACGCTGCGTGAATAATACCACAACACATTGCGATAAAAACCATAAGTGGAACGGCAGTGGAAAAGGAAACGGAAAACCAGGGCTGAATAGATACGAATATAGATGAACACTTTCAGTGTCACAACAGTAGTGAACTGTGCAAACGGTGTAAGTGGGGTATAGTATGGACTGTCACGGTGAAAAAGTGGAATGACAGTGGCGCATCCGTAAAGGGCGGAGCATAGGCAAACCCATGACAGCACCAAATTGAAAATAGTGAGATCAACGTTCTGTAGGAACACAACCAGGCCGGCCAAGAACAGGAACAAGGAAAGGTGCAGTAGCGTAGGCAATGCTTCAACAACCAATGGAAGGACACTCTTCTCGACGCCTTCAGCAAAGAAGGATCGGATCCGAGCTCGTTTGTGTAGGCTGTAACGCGGCTGGGTGACCTTGAGGTATCTTCGGGCCCACTGCTGTAGCAATGTCGCCAGAAGGGCACAGGTGATACTGATCACCAAGCTCAAAAACCAAAGACCATTAACCAAAACGGCATATTTTGGTGGAGAAAATGGCAGTGGGGGAGAAAGGGTGGAAACATTTGGTCGATTTGGGTCGGCGATAGCCTGATAAATATTCGCGAGATAGAAGTTAGCGGTGTCATGTGAGTTCGGTTGGATATCCCGAATCGACACTGAGATTAAAGTTGCAACAGCAGCAGAGAATAAACCAGTCTATGACCGATGAATCGGTATGATGCAACAGAATTAGAAGATAAGTGCGCACAAAGATGAGGATGCCGTCCGCGTCTGCTTTCCAATTTTCGGCCATCTTCTCGTCTTCCTCCTTAGCCAGTTCCAAATACATTGAGAAAATAGGCCCTGAACCATCGATGAAAGTAGAGACACCATGTGCCGATGCATGATTCTGTGCCGGCTGGGGTGGATACTGGTGGTCGCCTATCGCGACGTGAAAATTGAGAGGATAATGTGATGTGGTAGTGAGGTACTAACCTGTACCTGCGTTGGGTACATTGTAACCCCAGTGAGCTTGGGACATTGGAAACTGCGGAGTGGAGAGTACGGTGGTGTGGTGGTGGGCGTTGAGAGTGACTATGAGGCCATGTCGTAGCTGGCAGACTAATACAGCGCCACTCGCATGAGGCAGTGCAACTCGTGTTGAAATCGGAAGTTATTGGCGCTGTGAATTTTGCTGTGAATCCAGAGACGAGCCGGAGCTGCAAGGAACCAAAAAAACACGTCCATTTCGCTCTTATCGTGTAGTTTCGTTACAGTGACGCCGTATTGAGTTCCTAGTCCTACGCCTCGACTGTCAGCGCCTCGCCACATGACGCCTCCGTTAATCAATTGATGGGGTGAGCGGCAGTGGTAACGGTGATGTGCTGAGTCAGCCCCGCCAGTGAACGAGGTGGAGAACCTGGGTCGGAACTTTCGCGTGTGGTACGGGTATGGGTGAGCTGATGGCTCTGAGTCTTTCTTCGATTCTATGCGCTTGTAGTCCACAGCAATGGCGTGGTTCAGTATGGAAGCGCCTTCACCGTGCCTGACCACTTCTGACAGCTGTCAAACGTTGATCTACTTCTGTATGTTCACACCTTCGGAATAAGCCGCAGATGCTTGCGTTCCTGACACAGGCGCGTTTCTCTTCAGGTTATTATCGATTATATAATATCCATTTCAGTCACGCCCAAGCCAACCGTGATCTTCATCCGCCAACATATTCCACCATACAGAGACACTGAAATAGGAAGGGTGATGGAGATAGTAATTGTAGATGTGAACCAACGGTTTGGAATTGTAAAGAAACGCCTTTAGTGTCACAGCAGTAATGAGTCGTGTCAAGGGTGTAAGCGGGGTATAATGGGGGCTGTCGCGGTGAAAAAGTGGAATGACAGTGGTGCATCCGTAAAGGGCAGAGCATATGCTGACCCATGACAGGACCAACTTGAAGATAGTGAGATCAACGTTCCATAGGAACACGACCAGGCCGGCAATGAACAGGAACAAGGAAAGGTGCAGTAGCGTAGGCAATGCTTCAACCACCGACGGAAGGAGACTCTTTTCGACGCCTTCAGAAAAGAACGATCAGATCCGAGCTCGTTTGTGTAGACTGCAATGCGGCTGAGTCACCTTGATGTATCTTCGCGCCCACTGCTGTAGCAACGTCGCAAGTAGCGCACAAGTAATACTGATAACCAAGCTCAAGAAGCAAAGTGAATTCACCCAGATGGCATACGTGTGTGGAGAGAATGTTGGTAGGGAAGCAGGGAGGGAACTCGATAGGTTGGACCGATTTGGGTCGGCAAAGCTCTGATAGATTCCTGCCAGGTAGAAGTTAGAGGTGTCTTGTGGGTTCTGTTGAACATCCTGAATCGATACCGAGAGCAACGTGGCAACAGCAGCGGAAAATAAGCCAGTCTACGGGTTGTGAATCTGTGTGAGGTACAGTATCAGATTTTAGAGACGTACAAAAATGAGGATGCCATCAGCATCTGCTTTCCAGTTTTCGGTCATCTTCTTGTCTTCCTCCTTTGCCCGTTCCAAATACATTGAGAAAATAGGCCCAGATCCATCGATGAAAGTAGAGGCACCATGCCGATGCCTGATTCCGCCCCGACTGGAGTGGATACTGGTTGTCGCCTATCGGGGCGTAAGAACCGTGAGGACAATGTCATGTGGTAGTGAGGTTTAAACCCGTACCTGCGTTGGGTACATGTTACCCCTGTAAGGAGCTCGGGACATCGGAAGCTATTCAATTGAGAGTACGGTGGTATGGTAGTGAGCGTTGAGATGGACTACGAGGCCACGTTGCAGCTGGCGGGTAGTACAGCGGCGCCACTGGCATGAGGCAAGCAGTGTAACCATAACCCTACGGTCCAGTCCTGTCGTGTACAACAACCATGGTTTTCCCCAGCATCTGCGATATATTATCCACCCAATATTCTATGTTTCAAAAAGAATCGAGAGAAATGTGTACACGGGCCCCATCGAAGCGTGAAGGTCGAGAATAACAACGGCGTTTCTTCATTTACAAGCCAACGACTCCGGCTGGTCGAAAAGGAGCTTATATTAGCTTCTTGTCCGTTCTATCATATATCATATCCTGTCATAACACTCGCTTCTTGCTGTTTCGTATCGGTGATGCAGCATTGCATTCCCGCGGGTACTCCTCAGCCTCATCTCGGATCAGTGTCTCGCCTCATGCAGAGCGACCACACGGTATCAACGAATTCAATTCCAATATCAGTGCCAGACCAACGTCACTGCATACATCCCCATTTCACAACTCATCTGAGGCACTGACCTTCTTTGTCTCAGGACATCAGTATCGCACAGATCTTGGATGCCACTTTACACCAACTCCACCACATCGACCTACCTACTACCCTCACACCACGGACCCATTTCCTGAAAGAGTGGTGCGCCATCATCTGCGTGAAGGCCCTTGATCTGGCGGAATTTTCCTACGCATACCGGCAGATCGTCGATAGAATCCTGTTCAACGATCAATGGAGGGGGCTGCAAACCGCTGAATTTGGCAACACCGTTAGGGGTTGGGGCAATAGTGGATACCAAGGCACTGCGTTGGTCGCACGAGCCATCGTTACTGGTATTATCGCGAGAGTACAACGACGTGACGACTCCTGGTTTATTCTCGCCTCCAATGAGATGGGCATCCCAGAAACTGACCTCCGAGACTACGCGTCGCATGGTGACAACCTATCACTTACTATCTTGATTCACGTCATCCGCCAGCAATTTAGCCACCACCGAACACGGCCCTGGCCCAAAGATGTTTTCTGGCAAGTCCTAGAAGCAGCATCCAAATTCAACATACAAGACACACCCTGGGCTACAGCACGAGTTCTGTGCGCTCTGGAATCACGTTGTTCTCACAGCGCAGAATGACCACAATCAGTGGTTGGTCTGGTATACCCCAGGGCCGATTCGCAAGATACACCTTCATTGTCTGCGTACGCCATGCTTCATGTCGATGACAAACTCACAGATGTGCCATCGCTTGACAACTCTTCGCCGAAGTCTGTCCCTAATCGCGCAACCCACGGAAGCACAGCCACCTCTGCAAAAACGATGCGCATCTCCACCTGGATCTTTCGGCACCCACCCTCTCTAACCCAATGGCCTCGACCTTTCCACCTGGTGCGGTTGCCGTTCAGCATATCGCACACCGCGGCGCTTCTTAGGATGTTATACACGTTCCATCGCTACCTTCTCCCACTGCAGTTCTCGACAATACTCCCTACGAGTCCACAGTTGTCTTCAAATTCTCCTGTGATTGGATCCAGCCACGTGCCTTCCCATTCGTCGCTGATAGCTCCCGCTGCTCCCAGCCGAACTCGTCACCGGGTTTCATCTGCACCTGATCTAGGCTCTGATGCTGAGGGTGAGGGTGATGCGATGGACGCTTTGCACAAGGAAAAAGATACTTGTGATTCCCCTTTGACAGTTCGTGGAGTCACGGTTACCTCCGATCTTTCTCCCCAGTTGCCGCCACTGCCGTCAGTTGGCGACGTAGGCATCACGAGTCCTCCGCGGCTCTCTCTTGATACTGAACAAACTGGAGATTCTCCTCGGTACCCTTCACATGGCCAGTATACTATTGTGTAGCGTGTACCTCTTGTCTGATCGAGGTTATATTCTTTTTAAGCTCCCAATATCATTGCGATATATATTCACACAATACGAATAACTTAGCGACGTGGATAGAGTGAGCAGAACCGTCGTGGTCCCAAGGAAATACGGAGTTCTTGCCTCCACGGTTGGGTCACACCGGTAAGTCGATCCATGGGCCTCCGCCTTTCCAAAATGCTCGATGGGACACGCCGACTTGCCAGTCAGCGCCAGCGTTATCGATGCTGCCTCGTTACGGCAGAAGCGGTGACGCTAGCATTCCCTCGAGCGTGTATGGCGAATCGGTCAACCCTGCGGAAAGGTGCAGACCGAATACGCGAGTAAGGGAAAAACTCGGAAAGTCCTTGGCCGTTACTAACAAGCTGGTGCAAATCGTGGTTCATATGAGGCCGTTGATCTCAGGGTCATCAATAAAGAAAATAAAAGCGATTTGATAGGAGGAGCGGAGGTAAGTTTTACCATCGGTGATCCAGGGCTCGACTTGGGCCACGGACACCGCCCCGTGGTGTGTGCGCACGCAGTGCTGTCAGCCTGACGCGTTTGAGTCGTCCAGCACAGAAATATCTAGAGGCGAACGAAGAGTGCTTCTTCAGGGAGGACTACATCTAGTAGTAGAGTCGGTCAAAGTTGAACTCGAAGATGGTCGGATGGGACAGAATCGTGGAAACTATATCAATCCCGGAAATCTCAGGCTGTGTTTCCTGGGATGTGGGGTGGTCATGGGTGGTTCGGAGCTCCAAGAATTGGGCCAGATCCCGCTATCATAATGGATCTGCGCAGCGCTGGTGCCGCGCCCGTATAGATAGTCCGGAGTCGACTCCGGACACCTCCAGCAATTGACACCGAGGTCTATCCAAGTCAGCGAAGTGCATTGTACTCTTTATTCACGCTATGGAGTTCCATAACGGAAATTGGGGAGATTGGACGATGATTCGCCTTCGGACGCTGAGATTTCTGAGAAAGGAAACCAACATTCTAGAGTCGATAAAATTTGTGACGGGTCACGGTCACGTCAGGTGATCCGTGCGTAGAGATACACAAGTCGAAGTGATAGAGCAGAGATAGTGGGCACGAGTTGAAAAGACGAGGTCAGGCGGATTCAAGAACAATAGGATGGCATTTCCGAGTGCTCGAGAGGTACAATTTATACTAAACGTCCGGGTAAATCATAAGCAAGGAGTAAAGAAAGAATCATATGGTATCAGTATGGTAAATGACCGTGTTGTAAGGTAACGACATCATGAGTGCTGAACTGAGTCGAATTATCGTAGCAATGGGTCATGGGTACGTGTAGAATGTTGAACCGAAGAATTTGAACCGTTGGTTGAAGAGGAATTGAGGTGGCAAGTCGAGATGGTTACTGTGCTTCGCCCTTGTGACTTCGGGCTCGGCGGGCTCGCGCTTGATCCGTAGATAGTAACTAAGAAACATAGGAAAATATTGGGTTAATTGTTTTGCCTGTAACGTAGCGGCCCAAGGCCGTATGGAAAAAATAAGGGGGACTTCGCTACCACCCTGCTCGAAGCAGGTGCGTTAGCTGGGGCCCCCGGCCCGATCCGGTTCTGGGATCCCGGTGCATTTCAGCACTCCCCCGCAAGCCGAGCGCAGTCCGAGCGCTGCTGTGTGTCCCTTCACCTTCCACCCTGGTAGGGCTTTGGTGAGTATGTTGGCAACCATGTCGCTGGTGGGGCAATAAATAAGTTTAAATGTCCCAGAGTTTACCTCCTGACGAATGAAGTGATAGTGGATATCAATATGTTTGGTCCGCGCATGATAATTGCCTGTGGTGGCCAATGTGAGTGCCGCCTGATTGTCGCAATATAAGGTGGTCGGTTCATTGATCATGTCGAATAGCTTGCTGATGAGTCTGCGGAGCCATATGCCTTCTTTTGCGGCATGTGTAGCTGCGACGTATTCGGCCTTGGCTGTGGACAGCGCAACGAGCTCCTGCTTCCTATAGCTCCATGAAATTGCGCCTCCATCGATAAGGAATGTTTGGCCTGAAATGGCCCGACGATGGTCTTGACTTGACCCATCTGCATCAGTATATCCAATTAGTTCATGTTTCTCTCCCCCGTACGTTAGCGTGTAGTCTCTGGTCCCAGCCAGATAGTGGAACACCCACTTTACTGCCTCCCAGTGTGCCTCCCCCAGATTTTCAAGGAATTGCGAAAGTGTTGAGACTGCAAATGAGATGTTGGGTCGGGTGGCTACCGAGGCGTACATGAGGCTGCCGATGGCCACGCGGTAGGGTGTCTTGGCCATTCATGCTGCTTCAGTTTCATCGGCTGGTCCGTCTTTGACTGTGTATGAAATGCCAGGTATGATGGGTGAGGGGATAGACTTCGCATCTTCAAGATTGAAGTGTCAAATGCAGCCATGGGATAGCCATGGCTTACATAATTGATACTCCAACCGACGCTTAGAGTCTTAGATCATTGATACTCCAGCTGACGTCGGCCGACGCTTGAGATTCTTCATGTTTCATACTCCAGCCAACGTTGGCTGAAAAAGCAGGTGGTCTGCCAGCCTTATTTGATGAAAACAATGATATAAGAGTGTGGGTGATATGGAGGGTGGACAGGCGGGCCACCCGACGCCCATATATGACTGGACATGATACTTCAGCTGATGTTGGCTGAAAAGGCGGGCTGTGCGCCATTGTTATTTGACTGAAAACATTGATTTAAGAGTTTGGGTGTAATACCAAATATGCAGGATGTACAGGTGGGCCACCCGATGTCCATATGTGACTGGAAACAATCATATTAAAGTACAGGTGCCATGTTAAGTATTTGGGAGTTATGAGCAGTACATCAAACCACATAATGAGACTGCATAGATTGTGGACATACACAAGACATGTTATGATAAATGGGATGTGATAAACATGTGATGGTATGAAATAAATACCATATGAATACATCTCCATACATTTCTGGACCCTAGTGACTGAGATGGTATGCTTATGCATCAAGTCATGGCTTCGCCTTGTCCACCTTCCATGCAATGATAGCTATATGCAGATTTCAATCCATTGCACGTATGTACACATTGAGATAGAGCATGATCATCTACCTGGAAATGGATGTGAATGGTCCACCTTCATTACATGAGGGTTATGACTACATGTCCATACATTGTCTGTACAAAACAAATGAGACAGTTTGCTTCTGTATCAAGCCATGGCTCCACCTGTTCTGCCATCCTTGAAATGATAACTATATGTAGATCTCAATCTGTTCCACATATGTACACATTGAGATAGAGTATGATCATCTACCAAGACATGGGGTTGAATGGTCCACCCTAATTGCAATGAGGACATAACGACTAAGACAGTATGCTTATCCATGATTGCAAAAATGGTGCCCCAGGTGAAGCCATGCCTTGGTACATGAGTACATGCTATCATTCAGTATGTCAGTGCAATGGATTCAGATGTATCCATATCTATGATGGCAAGTATGGTGCCCCAGGCGAAGTCATGGCTCAGTACATGAGTACATCCTGTCAATCTCTATGTCAGTACAATGGATTCAGATGTATCCATATCTATGATTCCAAGTATGGTGCCTCAGGCGAAGCCAGGTCTCAGGGTACATAAGTACATGCCATCATTCTGTAAGTCAATGCAATGGCTTCAGATGTATCCATATCTATGATTGCAAGAATGGTGTGCAAGGCAAAGTCATGTCTTGGTACATGAGTACATAGTATCAATCTGTATGTCAGTGCAATGGATTCAGATGTATCCATATCTATGATTGTAAGAATGGCGCCTCAGGCGGAGCCATGTCTGGGTACATGAGTACATGCCATGATTCTGTAAGTCAATGCAATGGCTTCAGATGTATCCATATCCATGATTGCAGAGTGGCACACCAGGTGAAGCCATGCCTTGGTACATGAGTGCATGCTCATTCAGTATGTGAGTGCAATGGATACAGTTGTATCCATATCTAAGATTACAAGTATTGCACCCCAGGTGAAGTCATGTCTCAGTACATGAGTACATCCTGTCAATCTCTATGTCAGTACAATGGATTCATATGTGTCCATATCTATGATTGTAAGAATGGCACCCCAGGCAAAACCATGTCTCGTACATGAGTACATCCTGTGAATCTGTAAGTCAGTACAATGAATTCATATGTATCCATATCTATGATTGTAAGAATGGTGCCCCAGGCGAGGCCATGCCTTGGTACATGATTACATGCTATCATTCAGTATGTAAGTGCAATGGATTCAGATGTATTCACATCTATGATTGCAAGTATGGTGCCTCAGGTGAAGCTATGTCTTGATACATGAGTACATGCCATCATTTTATCAGTCAATGCATTGGCTTCAGATGTATCCATATCTATGATTGCAAGAATGGTGCCCAAGACAAAGCCATGTCTTGGTACATGAGTAAATGCTATCAATCTGTATGTCGTGCAATGGATTCAGATGTATCCACAGCTATGTTTGCAAGTATGGCACCCCAGGTGAAGCCATGTCTCAGTACATGAGTACATGCTGTCAATCTCTATGTCAGTACAATGGATTCAGATGTATCCATATCTATGGTTGCAAGTATGGTGCCTCAAGCAAAGCCATGTCTCAGTACATAAGTACATGCCATCATTCTGTAAGTCAATGCAATGGCTTCAGATGTATCCATAACCATGATTGTAAGAATGGGACCACAGGTGAAGCTATGTCTCGGTACATGAGTACATGCTATGATTCTGTAAGTCAATGCAATGGCTTCAGATGTATCCATATCTATGATAGCAAGAATGGTGCCCCAGGTGAAGCCATGCCTTGGTACATGAGTAAATCATAACATTCAGTATGTCAGTGCAATGGATACAGATGTATCCATATCCATGATCTCAAGAATGGTGCCTCAGGTAAAGCCATGTCTTGGTAGATGAGTACCTGAAATCACTCTGCATGTCACTGCAATGGATACAGATGCATCCATATCTATGATTGCAAGAATTGTGCATCAGGCAAAGCCGTATCTTAGTATATGAGTACATCCTAGAATGCCTCTACTTTGATATGATCATATCAAGTCATATATGGACATTGGGTGGCCTGCCTTTACATCCCACATACTTATTATATCACCCAAACTCTTCAATCTATGTTTTCAATGAAATAATCATGGCAGGTGGCCCGTTTCTTCAGCCTACATCAGCTGGACTATCATTTCACATCATATATGGGTGTTGTTTGGCCTGCCTGTACATCCTGCATATCACCCACACTGTTATATCATTGTTTCTCATCAAATACAGCTGGGGGACTGCCCACTTTCACAGGTGACTTTGGCTGGAGTATCAATGATTTAAGACTCTAAGTGTCAGATGGAGTATGAAATAGATAAGCCACTGCTTTCCATCATGTTACGCTCAGACCCTGCTCAAAGCCGCAAACAGCACAAGTGTCTCCACGAACACTGGAAGAACTGCCAAGATTACCCAGAGGCGCATACCTGGGAGGCACGTGATCAAAAGGACATCGAAGAAGAAGAGGCCGTACGTGCACTCGTAGTGGCAGAAGATGACAGCTACCTAGCCTATGAAGAGGCGAACAGAGTCTGCCAGTTCGTGAGTAACATGATAACTCGCGGTATGACCCCAGATGCTGGCAGGAAGGTTATTGCAGGATGGATGAAGGTCACGTGACACGGTCATGTGACGAAGTCCCAGGTCATGGAGCTGACCTAATCGATAAGTCACGGGACTCGCGGAGTAGAAGGATTGTCCCGGGTCACAGTACGTATCTGACCTAACCCATAACTCAGGGGACGTTGGAAGAAGCCAGTGGAACTTGGCGGAAGACAGTTGTGTCCTGAAGACAACCAATGACGACAAATAGCGATTGTGTGGCGAAAGACCAGCGACCTGAGGCTGCCGATATCAGCGGGCCGTGGCTGCCGTTGGGATGCACTCCAGCGGGCTGGGTAGAAACCCCTTTCAGGTATGTGTTCAAGATGGATTAGTCCAAGGAGCGCCTGTGTTAGTGCCGAGGCCATTGCTTACTGTTGCATGGTGATTTGTGATGTGGATGACATTTTCCCACTTATGCTTACTGTTTGGTGATCGCTTACTTATGCGATGAGGTGGGCTTATTGATGCCCCATGGTTGCTTACTCACTGGTTGGAGGTGCTCAGTCACTCATTGGTGGGGACGCTTGCTGATGGCTTATTGATGCCTTACGAATTGCTTACGAGTTGCTTATTGACCTGTGAGTCATTATGCCTTTCCTATTACTCATATGATTGTGTCGCCTTTGTGGCTTGACGGACATTTACTATAAATACTATACAAGTTGCGCTATGGTTCGCTAGCTTAGTTGTCTTGAAATCCACCTGTACTCTTCTCAGGAAGTTCAGACAGTCTTATAGCAGAGTCATTGTTCATTGTGACTATCTTGTTGCCAACTTAAGTGTTAGGCGTTGCCACCTTGTAACGAACCTCAAGCTAGGCAGTTTTAGGGGACCTTCTTGGTTATTTGCCCCTTAACAAGTCATTCAAGTCGTTCCTGAGTTCAGAAGCCGTGCGCTTTGCTCAGCGTTGAAGCAAGGAAGACCCATTGGATATAAGTCAGATCAACGTTCAGTGGAAACGTTACACATCATGTGTTGGACTGTCTTGCAGAAGGATAGCATATGCTAATGTACCAAGTCATGGTGTCAGGTGGGGCATCCTTTTTGCAATGAGACATATGGATACATCTGAATGTATGGGATTGACATACAGAATGAGAATTAGTAAATTTATGAAGCAAGATGTTGTCCTGAACAGACCACCCTTCTTTTGATGATAGATATGAATATATCTGAATCTTAGACTGAGATGCACACACCTTGGCATATAAGCACATGCTATCAGTCCATAAGGCAATGCAATGGATTCAGTGGAGTACATATCTATCATTGTGAGATGGGCAGTGCACTCAGAACTATGTATTAGTGGATGAGCATACCATGTCTCATTCTGTATGTCAGTCCAATTGATTCAGATGTATGTATGTCTATCATGGTAAAAGGGGTGCCCCACCCACCACCATGTCTTGGCAAGTAAGCACATTCTGTCATCCTGTTGGTCAGTAAAGTGCATTGAGATGTATGCATATCCATCATTGCAGGATGGGTGCTTCACTTGAGACTATGTCTTAGAGCATGATCTTACCATTCTGTATGTCAGTCACATTGATTCAGATATATCTATATCTTTGATTGCAATGAGGGCGGTCCACCTCCACCATGTTAAGGTAAATAAGCATATGCCATCATCCTGCATGTCAGTAACGTGCATTGAGATGTATGCATATCCATCATTGCAGGAAGGGTGGTTCACTCAAGACTATGTCTTAATGCATGAGCTTACCATTATGTATGTCAGTCAAATTGATTCAGATGTAACTATATCTATGATTGCAAAGAGGGCAGCCCACCTGCCACCTTGTTAAGGTAAATATGCATATGCTATCATTCTGAATGTCAGTCAAGTGCTTTGAGATGTATCCATGACCATCATTGTAGGTAGGGTGCTCCACTCGAGACTATGTCTTTGTGCTTAAACTTAGAATGTCTCATTATGTATGTCAGTCAAATTGATTCAGATGTATATATATCTATGATTCCAAAAAGGCGGCCCGCCGGCCACCTTTTCTTGGCAAGTAAGTACATGCTCTCATCCTGTATGTCAGTGAAGTGCATTAAGTTCAATCCATATCCATCATTGCAGAAAGGATGCTTCACTTGAGATTATGTCTTAGGTGTGAGCTTACCATTCTGTATGTCAGTCACATTGATTCAGATGTATCTATATCTATGATTTAAAAGAGGGCGGCCCACCCACCACCTTGTTAAGGTAAATATGCATATGTTATCATTCTGTATGCCAGTCAAGTGCTTTGAGATGTAACTATATCTATGATTCTAAAAAGGGCAGCTCAACCGCCACCATGTATAGCCAAGGAAGTACATGCTCTCATCCTGTTTATCAGTCAAGTGCATTGAGATGTGGGCATATCCATCATTGCAGGATGGGTGCATCACTCAAGACTATGTCTTACTGCATGAGTTTACCATTCTGTGTGTCAGTCACATTGATTCAGATGGATCTATATCTATGATTCCAAAAAAGGTGGCCCACCCGCCACCATGTCTTGGAAAGTAAGTACATGCTCTCATCCTTTATGTCAGTCAAGTGCATTGAGATGTGTGCATATCCATCATTGCAGGAGGGGTGCTCCCCTCAAGACTATGTCTCAGTGCATGAGCTTACCATCCTGTATGTCAGTCACATTGATTTAGATGACGGCGGCCCACCCGCCACCATGTCTTGGGAAGTAAGTACATGCTCTCATCCTGTATGTCCATCAATGTAACAAATGGGTTTTGCCGCCCAGATGAAACATTCTGCACACCAGGTGCAGGATCAACTTTGACGTGCAACGAGAGCTGACACTGGTGAGGTGACGTCTCAACCAGCCAACAGTGAACAAGGACTGTCCCTAAACAGGGAACAGCCATAGATAGACAAAACAATGCCCCAAAGGGCAAGAGACAGCGACAGAACAAAGGAATGTTATAACTCTAGCTATTACCAGTACACCTGACTGAGAAATGCTAAAGTGAGGAAACTCTACCGTCCCCACTACTACTTATATACTGCTCAAGGGCTGGGTTTCAACCTAAGTCCTCGGCGATGACTACAACTGTATGAGTCCCCATGTGTCCATGAGTAAGGTATGTGTAAGTGAATGACGAAGCATCACTAATCGTCCTATACCATTACTAAGTCCCTGAGTAAGTCCGTCAGTCAGCCATCAGTAATGCCTCAGTAAGCATATGGCCTGGCGCTTATATGAGCGCCTCCTGACTGATCCATCCAGAACACCTTCTGAAAGGGGATCAAACCCCAGCCCACTGGAATCCATCCCAACATCAAGCCTAAGGTCTTACACCACGCGATCTTCAGGCGTCCCTTCCATGCCGTCGTCGGCCTGCACGCATCCTGGTCCTGATGCGGCAAGTGTCACATGACCACCATGGGCGATATGTAACAATCAAGTGCTTTGGGATGTATCCATATCCATCATTGCAGGAAGGGTCCTCCACTCAAGACTATATCTTAGTGCATGAGCTTACCATGTCTCATTCTGTATGTCAGTCAAATTGATTCAGATTCATCTATATCCATGATTGCAAACAAGGCGACCCACCCGACACCATGCTCTGTTAAATAAGTACCTGCTATTATGCTGTATGTCAGTCAAGAGCATTCAGATGTATGCATATCCATCATTGCTGGAAGGGTGCCTCACTCAAAACTATGTTGTGGTGTATAAGGTCACCATGTCTCACTCTGTTTGTCAGTCCAATTCATTCACATATATCCATATCCATCATTACAAAAAGGACGCCCCACCCAACACCATGTCTTGGCAAATAATCACATTATATCATTGTGTATGTGAGTCAGGTGCATTGACATGCAACCATATCCATCATTGCAGGAATCAGGCTCCAGTTGAAATTATGTCTTTGTCCATATCCTTACTATATCTTATTCTGTATGTCAATCCCATTAGTACAAATGCATCCATATCAATCATTGCGATTAGGGTTCCCAACCTGAATCCATGTCTTTGTGAATCAGCACATTCTGTCATTCTGTTTGGCAGTCAAATGGATTCAGATTTGTCCGTATCTTTCTTCACAGGGAGTCTGGACCTTTTTAAACTATATCTTGGTACATAAACATAGTTTCTTTCATTCTGTTTGTCATTCTACTTGATTCAGAGTTATTCCTATCTACTCTTGCATGAGGCGTAGCTCAATGACCTCTCAAACACTTACTACAATTCCTGTACTTTGATCTGATCATATCCAATCATATCTGTGCATCGGGTGGCCTGTCTGTACATCCTGGACACTCAGTATATCATCCAACTCTTCAATCAATGTTTCTCCTGATATAACAATGGCGGGTGGCCCGCCATTTCAGCTGCCATCAGGTGGAGTATTATTTTCAGTTGTTTATTGGTGTCGGGTGGCCTGCCTGTACATCCTACATATCACCCACACTCTTAATCATTGTTTTCCATCATATCAGGCTGGCGGACCACCCGCTTTTTCAGCCAATGTCGGCTGGAGTATGAAACATGAAGAATCTCACGCATTGGCCGACGTCGGCTGGAGTATCAATGATTTAAGACTCTAAGCGTCGGATGGAGTATCAAATACATGAGCCACTGCTATCCATCATGTGTCAAATGATGGTGTCGATATATGACTGCTGTGAGAGCGAGATTGTTCACGTGCTTCGATCACGAGTGACTTTGATACCCAGGAGCCAGTGAATGGGCCCCAGGTCAGTGATTGAATGGCACGCATTGATCTTCTTCTTGTATTCTTGCAAAAACTCTTTCGAGCTACTGGTGATGGCGCAGTCGTCCACATGGACGGCTATAATGATTGGGTGATTTTCTTCCTGTGCGTGGAATACCCCAGGGTCTGCGTCGCTAACGCGAAAGCCCAGGTCAGTAAGTGTATGTTTTAGCATGTCGTACCACTTCCGCCCAGCCTGCTTCAGTCCATACAAGGACTTCTGGAGATGTTTGACTGTCCCATCGTTTTTGTCATATCCAGGCGGGTTCTTCATATAGATATCTTTGTTTTCGCTTAGTTCGCCATTCAAGTAAGCTCCATTAAAGTCGAAGGAGTCGATGTCCCAATCCAGTCGCGCAGCAATCGCAAGGATGGTCCGGAACAATGTGAGTTTAGTGACTGGTGAATAAGTTTCAAAGTAGTCTGATCCGTAGACTTGTGTGAATCCCCGCGCTACTAGGCAGGCCTTGTATTTGTCGATGCTGCCGTCCGTGGTGCGTTTGATTCGGAAAACCCATTTGCTTCTGACAATGTTTCGTCCCAGTGGTTTGGGCACGGTTTCCCAAGTGCCTGCATCTTCAAGTGTCTTCATTTCGCAATCCATTGCTTGCTGCCACAAGGGCCAGTCACTGCGAGATCGCGCTTCTTCCACGGTGCCGGGGTCATCTTGAGCGTCGCTTATGGCTGCTGCCACGATCAGCGTGAGTTCTGCGAGAAATATGCAGTCAGCTCCAAAATGTGTGATGTTGTCGTATGTCAGCGCTGTAGCGGCCCCAGTCTTCTTCTTTCTGCCCCTCGTACTCCCTCCAGGTCTGCCGTCGACTGTCCCTTCGCCTGCCTCAAGCTGCTTGATGTAATCTGAGGGTTTCTTCATGCGTGTCGAGGCTCTGGTCGGTTGGGCGTAGCTGGGTTCAGCGGCCTTTGGTTTTGACTTGCTTGGTTTCGCCTTTGCTGCTGGCGATTGGTATTGGCCAGGCAACATAGGGTCGTGTGATTGCTCGTCATCTTCCTCCTCTTCGTTGTCTTCCTCTAGCTCTTCTTCTTTGTCATCATCTGGTGCTGGTGCGGGTGGTAGAGCCAGTGGTAAGGCGGGTGGTGGAAGCGGTTGTGGTAGGGTAGTGTTTGTCGGTCTCGGGGCTGTGTGGATGGTAACGTTAGTCGGCGTGAACCTTACGTTCCGCTCGACTGAGATAGAATTCTTCCCAGATCAATAGATCCTGTGGGCGTGAGTGCTGTCTTTGTCGTACCCCACCCAATGGCCTTCTATGGCCCGTGCGTCCAGTTTCGAGCCTGTGTCATTGTGTACCCATACCCGCTGGCCCCATTCGGGTATTCCTGCGAGATTGGGCTTATTGCCGTACAGTTGCTCGTAGGGCATAACATTGCCTAGGGCGCAAGTCGAAGTTCTGTTCTTCAACCAAGTTGCAAAGTAGATGGCCTCCCCCCATAGGTGTTTGGGGAGTCCACTCTGGTGAAGGACTGCTCGCACGCGCTCCAGGAGTCGTCGGTTAAGAGATTCAGCTACCCCATTATGCTGAGGGGTGTCGTGAGTGGTGAGGCAACGTTCTGTGCCTTGCTGCTTGAGGTATTGGTCAAATTTGCCGCTAGTGTATTCGCCTCCATGATCAGAGTGAAAACGTTGGATCTTCATGCCATGTTGGGTAAGTACCCAGGCTGCAAAATCCTTGTAAGCCTGAAACGCTTCGTCCTTGGTGCGAAGCAGTTTGATGTGTGTGAACCGGGAGTGATCATCTGTAAAGGTGATGTAATATTGTCTGCCGCCAATGGTTTGCAACGGCGATGGCCCCCAAACATCCGTGTGGATTTCCTCCCCAAATGCCTTGGCAAGCGCTCCCTCGGGCTCCTTCTTGATAGACTTCCTAGTCGTTTTAGCATACTCGCACGACTCACAGTAGATGGGCTGTCCATCGTCAATGAGTGAAATGCCTCGGATTGCTTGGTTGCGAACAAGGGCGCGAATGGAGCTTGCTGCCACATGTCCCAGTTGGCGGTGTAGGGTGCGCAAGTCGATTACTTCATCAGCCTCGGTATTTGCGGCGCACACGTGCTCCACCCGGTACAGCCCGTTATTGTTTGAGGGAATCGTTCCCACGACATTTCCTTTCTTGTTCTTGATCTTGCACGTGTTGCCCTCGAATGATACGGTGAGGCCTGCTTTGGTTATGCGGCTTATGGAGACTACCGTGAGCACCATCTTGGGTGCGTAAAGTGTGTCGCGCAGGATAACGGGAGTGAACGACTCGCCATTAAGCACCCTTATGCGTAAGTCTCCCATTCCGCTGGCATAGAAAACTCGTTTGTCAGCTGCCATTATAGGATGCGGTGGGATGGATCGGAAGGATGTGAATTGTTGTCGGAAGGGTGACATATGGCACGATGCTCCAGAGTTGTAGAGCTCGCTCTCGGTGCGTGGTTTGCATGCGAAAAGCGACAGACTTGTTTCTTCTTCTGGTAGTTCTTCAATGACAGCCCATGCCTCAATGTTGGGCTGTTGCTGCTGCTGGTCGGCCTTCGCGGTGCCTTCCTGCGTCTTCCTCTTTGGCCCTTGCCCCTCCTTTCCTCCACCCTTCGCCCAACAGTCCGCCTTGACGTGGCCCTTCTTGCGGCAGTTGAAGCATTTGAGGTCTTTTTTTGACTTCTTCTTTTTGCTGCCGTCCGCCATAAGTGCTTCATCCTGTCCCTCTTCAGTTTTTCCTTTTCTGATGACTCAGTGATCGTATTCATCAGTGATTAGATGGATGACGATGTTCGGGGTGATTGGGGTGTTGGTGAATGCGGCGGTGGTTGACATGGCTGAGGTGGCTGCTTCATATGTGATGGGGATGGAGCCGAGGAGTATGTCCCCATACTCACTGTCGGGTATAGTTGTGCCCATCGCGGCTAATTGCTCACAAAGATTAGCAAGTTTATCAAAATGGGTACGTACGTCTTCGTCTTCCCCGCATTTCAGCAGCTGCATCTGCCTGCGTAGGTCCACAGCAATCATCGACGTCCGCCCCTCATATAGCGACTTCAAGGCGTCCCAGACGTCCTTGGCTCGCGTACTATTCTTGATGCGGTTGAATACGGAGTCAGGCACTGAGGCAGCTATCGCCTGCTTTACAGTCACCTCGCCATAAGCCCATCACGCGGGCGCAGTTACTCCGTTCACTGTCCCGGCTGCCCCATAGGTTGCGGGCATCGTGTCATTAGTTAGGTGGTCGGTTAGGGCTCGCGAATTCATAGCCCATATCATCCGATCCCTATAGATGACCCAGTTTGTACCATCCGCCGTCAACTTGGGGATGTTGATATGTAGATCGCCACTCATGTCTGGTAGCTTCAAGAAAACAAATAGTTAGCTTTAAAAATATAACTTGGTCTCGTACGAATTTCTAAGCGCGGGCAGGGCCCATAACCTAGAGTCGATAAAATTTGTGACGGGTCACGGTCACGTCAGGTGATCCGTGCGTAGAGATACACAAGTCGAAGTGATAGAGCAGAGATAGTGGGCACGAGTTGAAAAGACGAGGTCAGGCGGATTCAAGAACAATAGGATGGCATTTCCGAGTGCTCGAGAGGTACAATTTATACTAAACGTCCGGGTAAATCATAAGCAAGGAGTAAAGAAAGAATCATATGGTATCAGTATGGTAAATGACCGTGTTGTAAGGTAGCGACATCATGAGTGCTGAACTGAGTCGAATTATCGTAGCAATGGGTCATGGGTACGTGTAGAATGTTGAACCGAAGAATTTGAACCGTTGGTTGAAGAGGAATTGAGGTGGCAAGTCGAGATGGTTACTGTGCTTCGCCCTTGTGAATTCGGGCTCGGCGGGCTCGCGCTTGATCCGTAGATAGTAACTAAGAAACATAGGAAAATATTGGGTTAATTGTTTTGCCTGTAACGTAGCGGCCCAAGGCCGTATGGAAAAGATTAGGGGGACTTCGCTACCACCCTGCTCGAAGCGGGTGCGTTAGCCGGGGCCCCCGGCCCGATCCGGTTCCGGGATCCCGGTGCATTTCAGCACGTTCAAGCTAACATCTACTCTGGTTGTATCGAGCCTGTGGCCTGAAGATACATGATGACCTCATTGACTAGTAAAAAGTAAGCGTACTAGAGCAGCTACCATACACATAAGGTGCCAGCCTAGTGAGAGCCATCACATCATCCCCGTCGTCCTTTCTCTCTTTTTATGTTTTTTGAAATGTAGATTTCCTACCTAAACCTCGAAACAACTTTGGCAATGACCTTGACACTTTCTCGAGCTTCATCTCCGCAGACACGATCAGTGCGGGGTGGTACTCAATTATTGCATCCTGCCGAGGCGATACTTTCGGGGTCTGTAATTCGTACTCTGCGGAGTGCTGGCAAGACAGCAGGCGACAAGTTTATCATCCACGCGGCACCTCACGCATCCACACTGGCAGAATATAGCTCGAGCTCTTCTATTCCAGAAATCTTTTCTAGAAACTTCCCAAGATGACGTTGTCAGGCCAGAGGACTAGGGGGGAGAATCGATCACGAGCCTGCGCACTCGTGCGGCGTGCCGCAGGGGGAGCGTCACAAACCGTGATGCATGATGAAGTAATCCAGGATTTGTTTTTGAAACCCAACCCTTTCAAAGGAAAGAAAGAACTTGACGCTACTCTCAACAAGAGACTCAAGACACCGGGAAAAGTTGGATATGGCTACTCAGCAGCTTCCGCATCTCTGAAGAGTACCTGACCGTAGTATGTCGAAGGATAGGCCGAGACTCCTCACTCCTGTTTCCGCACTCACTCGAGTTTACACATCTTTCACTACTGTGCTTGTACTGCAGTATATACATGAGACGAGAACAGTATTAAATTGGCGATACAAAGAACCCAGAAAGCATATATACACTATTGGACACGCGCATTGAAGAGTTAGAGGGACGTGTTAAACAATATCGTACTGATGTAATGGATCCGAAGGACAATCTGCCGTATACTCTGCATCCGTTTCCCGCAGTGAATGACCCACGATGGCCACGTCCGAGTTAGTAACCGGATGCAGTGATGGGGCTAGTGGTGGAAGATCTAGGGAACCCGTTGTATTCACGTCGATTGCACGACTCGCTGAAGGAGGGTCAAATACGCCCTCCTTGCTCAAACCAGGCTCCAGGCTGGCAGCAGCACCCGGACCAGGTGAAAAGGTCATTCCCAAAGAAGCGCAAGGAGGTATGGTAACTATAGGGGGATGAAATTCTGGGAACGAGGGTGAAGTCAGATCAAGTGACAGGTGAATGGGAAGAAACCGTCTGACCTGATGGAAGCATATTGTCAAGAACCGGATTAGAAGTACCTGAAGAGAGGTTTGGTTGATCCGAAAGTTTCAAGAGGTTTGCATTGTGCCGGAGTGCAACGGCAGTGGGAGGGGGGCTAGAGAAAAAAGGGGTGGATGTGGAGGTTTCTGCAGTGGGGTGGGGCGTCGTTGTTATACCTAAGCCATTGACGTCTCGTATTACGCTGGCGGTGGATATACCTGCGGAGGTAACAGGAAAACGGAGACCATCTGTTGATGTCTGAGAAGGATGGAGATTGTCGAGCGAACGCACATCCGTGGTACTTCCGATGACATGGGGCTGAGCAGGTATGGACGAGGAAGGTGTACCGAGACTGGAAAGAGGAGCAGGGGCCAGCACAGGGGTATCATAAAGGACGGTTTGAGCATAGGGTGCGGAGGAAGAGTCGTTGTGAACATGGCCAGCGACCTGACAGACTGGGTATGAGGATGGCGAATCAAGAATGTCATCCCAATCGCGCGTGGAGGCGGAGAATTGTGTCGGGGCGGAATCAGTGTTGTGGTGAAGGGTAATGTAAATATGGCGAATAGGCTGGAGGATCCACACCGTATTATCCGAGTGATCATTCTGCGCTTTGAGAACGATTTGATTCCAGAGAGCGCAGAACTCGTGCTGCAGTTCCGGTGACGTATCTTGTGCATTGAATGTGGAATTTGCTTTTAGAACCATGTAAAAATACTCCGGCCAAGACGAATATTGGAAATGAGAAAAGTGTTGGCGAGTGATGTGAATCAAGATGGCCAGGGATAGGCTGTCGCCATTTGCGGCGTACTCCCGAAGGACGGTTTCTGGGATGCCCAGTGCATTAGGGGCGACTTGCCTAAACCAAGAATCATCGCGCTGTTGCGGTCTTGCGACCACAGTGGTAGCTATCGCTTGTACAAATGCGGTATGTTCTGTCCTGCTATCGCTCGCAACAGGGACGAAATCGGGGTTTTGCGGGCCAAAGTAACAGAATCGGATTACATTGCGATAGAGGCGATCACCAGATCTCTGAGAAAATTCGGCTATGTCACAGGCCTTCGCGCACATGATGGCTCTCTGTATTTTTACAGGCTCAGGAAGTAAATCGGACGAGAATGTGAGGTCGAGAAACTTCGACAAGGTTTCGAAAAGCTTCCCCTTTTCTATTTCTGTGAGACTGGGAAGAGGATCTTCGACCACCTTTGAGCTGCGGAAGCCTGGTAAGCTGGAAAAGAAGCGATCCAATTCGTGGTCCTCGTCCAAACTGTCGAACGTCCACATGAAGGCGCGAGTGACGATCTCCGATGGTGACTCCAGAGCAGCCTCCTCCGGTGTCTTTAATATCAATTCCAGGACCTCTCCGAACCAACTGCGATCACTCCTCGATATTCTCCAGAATACAGAGCAACAGAAAAAGCAAGAGGGAGGGAGACGGGGAGCGCAACAGCGAAGCAACAGCTTGAGATAGGTACGAAGAAAAATGAACGTGTTTAGTGTCACAACGGCAAGGAGCCGTACCACCTGTGTAAGTGGGGTATAGTATGGGCTGTCGCGGCGAAAAAATGGAATGACCGTGGTGCATCCGTAGAGTGCGGAGCATGCGCAGACCCATGACAGCACCAACTTGAAAATAGTGAGATCAACGTTCCATAGGAACACCACCAGGCCGGAAAAGAACAGGAATAGGGAAAGGTGCAGCAGCGTAGGCAATGCTTCAACCACCAATGGAAGGACACTCTTCTCGACACCTTCAGCAAAGAACGATCGAACCCGAGCTCGTTTGTGTAGACTGTAACGCGGTTGAGTGACCTTGAGGTATCTTCTGGCCCATTGTTGTAGCAAGGTCGCGAGAAGAGCACAGGTAATACTGATCACCAAGCTCAAGAACCAAAGCGTGTTCACCCATACAGCGTAGTTTGGTGGAGAAAAGGGGGGTGGGGAAGAAGGGGTGGAGATATTTGCCCGATTTGGGTCAGCAATAGCCTCATAAATATTGGCGAGGTAGAAGTTGGAGGTGTCCTGCGAGTTAGGTTGAATATCCTGAATCGACACCGTGATCAAAGACGCGACAGAGGCAGAGAATAACCCGGTCTGCGACTGATCAGTCAGTGTCAGGGGATTGGAAGGTAGAGACGCACAAAGATGAGGATGCCATCAGCGTCTGCTTTCCAATTTTCGGCCATCTTCTCGTCTTCCTCCTTAGCCCGTTCCAAATACATTGAGAAAATAGGCCCGGATCCATCGATGAAAGTAGAGACACCAGGCGCTGACGCGTGATTCTGCCCCGATTGGGGTGGATAATGGTAGTCACCTATCGCGACGTGGGAGCAGTGAGCACAATGTTACGTGGTAGTGAGGTACTAATCTGTACCTGCGTTGGGTACACTGTTACTCCTGTAAGGAGCTCGGGACATTGGAAGCTATTCAATGGAGAGTACGGTGGTGTGGTAGTGGGCGTTCAGAGTGACAGGGAGGCCAAGTTGAAGCCGGCAGGCTAGTACAGCGCCACTGGCATGAGGCAGTGCAACCGGAGGTGATGCGGCGCTGAGAATCCAGACATGAGTGCATGAGCCCGGAGCTGCAAGGAACCAAAAAAACACGATCCATTTTGCTCTTATCGTGCAGTTTCGTTACAGTGACGCCGTATTGAGTTCCGAGTCCTAAGCCTGTCGTCTGTCAGCGCCTCGCCACTTGATGTCTTCGATAAGCAATTGATAGGGTGAGCGGCAATAGTAACGGTGGATTTACCGAGTCAGCCCTGCCGCGAGCGAGGTGAAGGACATGGGTCGGAATTTTCGCCTGTGGGACGTGTATGGATGAGCTGCGGGCTCTGCCAGTGAGTCTTGCTTCGATGGGCATCCAGTCCACAGCGAGGGCACGCTTCCTGTCAGCATGGACACACTTTCACCATGACTGGCAGTTTCTCACGGCTGTCAAACATTGATCTACTTGTGTTTGCGTCGATGGAATCACCCGCAGATGCTTGCGCACCTGACACGGGCGCTTTTCTCTTTCAGGTTTATTTATCGATCAACATGTATTGAGAGTACCGAGAGTACCGACCGCATAGCTCGTTAATCGGTATCATACTGGAAATGCATAGGGTCCGGAAATCTATCTCCCATATGCTTTTATAGATTTAGCGCTGAACGGGGTGGATATTGGTGATCACCTATGGCGATGGAATTGGCGGGTGAGAACCTTGGGACTCGGAATAGAGGCATGGAGGTGAGGTGCCTGTTCCCGGGATTATATCTGCCTCGGTCATATTTATGTTCTCCAGAAGAGCTCTGTACATTGAAGGATATGGCGTGGACAGACTATAGGGAGTCAAATGCGGTGGACTGCTGGCCGAGGCGACAAACAGAAATAAACCGAACCGCTAGCGCCCTCACATCCACTAACGACGTATACAATGAACCCGCGTACTCCCAACTTTGCAATCCATCTGAAGTATTGATTCTCACGACACCATGTCATCAAAACTGCCACACACAAATCAAACTTGCAAACCCATGACCCCGTTCCACTCTGTGTCGACCTCACGACCGACCGCCGCCTATCCGTACGCCGCGGAACAGTTCCTGCCATTATCGTCTGGGCGTAACTGCATGGACACCGGTGCACACAGAGTACCGTGCCTCCGAGTCACTAGGCTACGCTTTTCACCGTACGCTTTCAACTTTCACTATTTTCGTGCATGGAAGTCACTTACAATCGCAGTTCATATGCGCGGTAATACGCCATCTCCCACCGTCGTGCGATCTGTCGCGTGCCGCGCCGATCCACGCTGGAAAACTCCTGCCCCGCCACGCACATTGCCTCGTGCAGACGCCGTCTGCACAGGTGACCAGAGGAATTGGAGATTGCGATTGCGAGGGGAGAGTCAGCCTTCTCGTAGAGAAAGTTGGAGGCGAGGGCGGGAGCATGGGTCGACGCTGTCGCGCGTGGGATGGGTTCAGGTGGGTTGCAGTATCAGAGTCTTGCTCCACAGGCTTCACCGTCCGCAGTGGGAAAATGGACTAGCGCAGGCTCAGCTCGATTCAACACCGTCGTGCCGACTCCAGCTCGGTGATTCGTCGCCGGCATGAGCCCTGGACCGTGCATTGTATTGCACACGGGTTTTCACCGCGCGTACTCCGTGCACCCCTCCACGCGTTCGAATGAGACACAGCCACCGCACTTTCCAGCTTGACCGAGCGCTCAACTGCACGCCAGGAACCGCTGCCCCTGCCACGTGCCTCATTTTGTGCTTCGTAGACGCCCAATCCCTCTAGGTAGCTTGCTTCAATGACATACCATCTTCACCTTCTCCCTGACGTACTTGGCCTTCCAACGTTTCTCTCCATTTAGCTTGACGGACTTCTTCAACATGCTCCTGCAATGATATCATTTCTAATTCCTGGTCCACAAGATGCTCTTGATTCTTGCCATCACAACGACAAATTTTAGGTGCAGAAAATCCCTGCGCCGACGTTGAGGAGTGGCCAATAGAGCCGAAGATCACATCATCAGAAAAGAACGCTTTATTTTAGTGCCTCATCTACATCTCTTTCAAAGAAGGGCAGCCGTACGTCCTCTGTCTACCTCTCTCCCCGCTTCATGTGCTTCGCCCTAGATGCAGAAATGCGGCTTACAACTCAAGGTCGCACACGTCCGGATTCCTAGACCTCGCATCTCAAGCGGACCAGCCCGTTCTTGACACAATCCCCTCCGGTCTGACTCTAATTTGACTTTGCCAATTTGATGCGGCCCCACTGCGTAACCGATTTGGTATAGGCTGTGGAGTGACGGGCCGGAAGATATGCACGCACACGCTACGTGTTGGACCAACTCAAGCGCTGGATTATAAGTGTAAGCCTTCCTCCCTCCGCCACTCCTACCAGCCCATTTCTTGTCCTTCTTCCTGGAGAATGATCCCGTGTTGATGCTGTCATAAATAAAAAGCGATCCGTGCAGGCTTTTTATCGGGCTGCGCAAACGTTGTCCGCGTGTTTCCGGTCAGCAGGAGTGTACGCTTTCGGTCAGTGCCCTCACGTAGTTGCTCATCCATACGTTCGGCTTCGTCGGTTTCTGCCGGAAGCACAGCAGTTCGAGACTTCTGTGGTGGGATAGTGTCCCCATGCCGGTTCTAAGTGCACGATGACCCTTTTTTTTTTATGTCGACAGTAGCATTCACCTGACCTGACGCCATCTACTGATCTAGATGTCTACATGTACCCACTGACCCGATGGGTAATCTGCCCTTTGTGTCTCGTAGCTCAGATTAGTACCTTCCGACAACATCCTTATCTCCCATGATGTAATGGCTACTTTGTATCGACTCAAACATGTTCGACGCTACACTTAACGAGAGACTCGAAGATAGTTTAGTTTACATATTTTTGTCATTGTACCTGTACCGTAGCATATATATAAGGAAACTATCAGATAGTATCTGGTGGGTGACACAGAGAACTCAACAGGAATATAAACTTTACTATATCGTATCATGCACCTACATCTAAAAGTTAGTGAGGTGCGTTAAACCATATGATGTGGGCTGGCAGCAGCACCCGGATCAGGTACAAATGTCGTCCCTGTAGAAGCGATGGGAGGCGTGGTAACTATCGGGCTGTGAAATTCTGAGGAAGTGATTCAGAGTTCAGATCGAGTGATGGGCGAAGGGGAAGCCAACGAGGAACCTGTGGAAGGAATATTGGCTAGAACTGGATTAGAAGGAGCTGAAGATGAGAGGTTTGGTTGATCGGAAGGCCTCAAGAGGTTTGCGTTGTGCTGGAGCGGAGCGGCAGTAGGAGTAGCACCGGAGGAAAGAGGGGCGGATGTGGAAGTTTCGGAAGTGGGGTGTCGCGTCGTCGTCATACCTGAGGTATCGATGTCTCGTATTACGCTGGCGGCGGACAGATCTGCGGAGGCAACAGGAATGCGGAGGTCGATGGTTTTCTGGGCCGGGTGGGAGTAGTCGAGCGATAGCGCATCCGTGGGACATTCAATTGCATGACGTGGAGCAGGTATGGGCGAGGAAGGCACATCAAGACTAGAAAGGGAAGCAGGGGAAACCGCAGTGGTATTTTGAAGGACAGTTTGAGCAAAGGGTGCGGCGGTAGAATCGTCGTGAACATGGCTAGCGACCTTACACACTGGGTACGATGATGGGTTAGAGAGAATTTCATCCCAATTGGACGTGAAGGCGGAGAATTGTGTCGGAGTGGAATCAGTATGGACGTGTAGAGTGATGTAAATGTTGCGAATAAATCGGAGGATCCACTGCGCCATCTTTCGATCATAGTCATTCTGCGCTTTGAGAACGATTTGATTCCAGAGATCACAGAACTCGTGCTGCAGTTTTGGTGACGTATTTTGTATGTCGAATCTGGAATTGTCTTCTAGAATGCGCCAGAAACTATACTTCGGCCAAGACGAATATCCGAAATGGGTAAATTGTTGGCGAGTGACGTGAATCAAGATGGCCAGTGACAGGCTGTCACCATTTGCTGCATGATCTCGGAGGACGGTTTCCGGGATGCCCAGTGCATTGGGGGCGAGGTGCCTAAACCAAGAGTCATCGCGTTGTTGCGGCCTTGTGACCATAGTGGTAACTATTGCTTGTACAAATGCGGCATGTTCTGTCCCGCTATCGCTCGCAATAGCGCCAAAATCCATGGTTTGCGGCCCAGTATAGCAGCATCCAATTACGTTTCGATAGAGGTGATGACTAGATACCTGAGAAAATTCGGCTACATCAAAGGCCTTCGCGCACATGATAGCTCTCTGGGTTTTGACAGCCTCAGGAAGTAAATCAGACGAGAATGTGAGCTCTAGAAACCTTATCAATGTTTCAGAAATCTTCTCTTTTTCTAATTTGGTGAGACCAGGAAGAGGATCTTGGACCACCTTCGAACCGCGGAAGGCAGGTAAGCTGGAAAAGAAGCGATCCAGCTCATGATCTTCGTCCAAACTGTCCAACGTCCACAGGAAGGCGCGAGTGACGATCTCCGATGGTGACTCCAGAGCGGCCTCCTCTGGCATCGTTAATATCGATTGCAGGGCCTGCCCAAGCCAACCGCGATGTGCGCTGCGTGAATAATACCACAATGCATTGTGATAGAAACCATAAGTGGGACGGCAGTGGAAAAAGAAATGGAAAACCAGGGTTGAATAGATACGAATATAGATGAACACTTTCAGTGTCACAACAGTAGTGAACTGTGCAAACGGTGTGAGTGGGGTATAGTATGGGCTGTCGCAGTGAAAAAGTGGAATGACAGTAGTGCATCCATATAGGGCGGAGCATAGGCCGACCCATGACAGCACCAACTTGAAAATAGTGAGATCAACGTTCTGTAGGAACACAACCAGGCCGGCCAAGAACAGGAACAAGGAAAGGTGCAGTAGCGTAGGCAATGCTTCAACAACCAATGGAAGGACACTCTTCTCGACGCCTTCAGCAAAGAAGGATCGGATCCGAGCTCGTTTGTGTAGGCTGTAACGCGGCTGGGTGACCTTGAGGTATCTTCTGGCCCACTGCTGTAGCAAAGTCGCCAGAAGGGCACAGGTGATACTGATCACCAAGCTCAAAAACCAAAGACCATTAACCAAAACAGCATATTTTGGTGGAGAAAATGGTGGCGGGGAAGAAGGGGTGGAAACATTTGGCCGATTTGGGTCGGCGATAGCCTGATAAATATTCGCGAGGTAGAAGTTGGAGGTGTCCTGTGAGCTCGGTTGGATATCCTGAATCGACACCGAAATCAACGTTGCAACAGCAGCAGAGAATAAACCAGTCTATGACCAATAAATCGATGAATCGGTATGACGCAACAGAATTAAAAGATACTAGATGCGCACAAAGATGAGGATGCCGTCCGCATCTGCTTTCCAATTTTCGGCCATCTTCTCGTCTTCCTCCTTAGCCAGTTCCAAATACATTGAGAAAATAGGACCTGAACCATCGATGAAAGTAGAGACACCATGTGCCGATGCTTGATTCTGCGCCGACTGGGGTGGATACTGGTGGTCGCCTATCGCGACGTGAGAGCTCAGAGGATGATGTGATGTGGTAGTGAGGTACTAACCTGTACCTGCATTGGGTACATTGTAACCCCAGTGAGCTTGGGACATCGGAAACTTTGGAATAGAGAGTACGATGGTGTGGTGGTCGGTGTTGAGAGTGGTTGTGAGGTCATGCTAGTAGTAAAGCCCCATGAGGCAGTACGTAACCATAACCCTAAGGCGATGCAAGCCTCCCTCTCGCCTCATGCAGAGCGATCACCCTGGCATCAATGAATTCACCCACAATACCATTTAGCGACGCTACATGCCATTCCTAACATCACTGTGTACTCCCCACTTCACAACTCATCTGAGGCCCTGACCGTCTATATCTAACGACAACAGAACTGCACAGATATTGGATCCCACCTTACCCCAACTCCATCAGTGACCCCCTTACTACTCTCACACCTCGGACCAATTCCCTAAAAGAGCGCTTGTTTGTGTTCAGCGAGGACGCCCACGCGCTTATGGAGCTTATCATAACGCTCTACGTCCACTATGCTCATGAATTTGAGCCACGCACTCCGAGCCGCGTCGACCCAAGCCCTCTCTACAGGCTGCTATTTCTCTCCAGAATAATATAGACCCTGTCACACCTTCCGATTCACGAAATCTCCTGTCAGCAGCCTCTGATCCAATTCACACCAATATACTTTCGATCAGGTCTGTAGTTGTCTTCATGCTCGACTATCATACGATCTGACTTATCACCCTCTTTCCCTGAATCCCAGCTCTCGATAATCCTTACCACTGCCAGCGCTATCTGTGCTTCTCCTGGACCGACCTCTGCACCTGATCTGGGTACTTCTATACGACGGTTTGCCATAGTCTGGTTCACTCAGGGAAATGGACGCTCTTGAACCTCCCTCTGTGAGTCGCGCAATTCACGCAAACAATATGGCTGCGCTTCCAGCGCAAGTCCCGGCCCTATCGTCGGTCACTCTCTCGAATGTAGCCGTTGTGATTTGTTCCCTACGCGAACCAAATTGAGCATATGGCAATTGTCCTTCGCACCCGTATGATATCATGGTGTGACCTTTATCAGTCCCCTATACTCTTGAATTGCGTGTACGGTCTGGTATATATTTTTCTTTGGTTCTTGGCTTCTCCAGACTGATCTTTTTGATACCTTTTCTCGTCTTATGTACCTACCCGTGGTACAAGTACAGTAGCTAGATGTCTGTTGACTGAGTGGAGTGCGGAAGAGCCAATTATGTGTCTCATCCCATTCCCTGGACCCACTGCGGGCTAATAGTGAACTAGGCAGGGACGCGCCGGAAGAGTCTGAACGCACTGCCTAGCCATCTCCATTTCGTCAACGTCAATAGTGCCAGCGGATGCTCGTTGCTTGAATCTCTTATCGAGAACGGCATTGAGCAAGCTAGAGTCGATACCACGTAGCGATAACTGGATGGGAGACAAGGGACGTTGTTGTCAGAGACCCTTGCGCGCATTTGAAGCTGATGTGGCCGTACCACCAACTCCCTACAAGAGTCTCAGACTGCTCCACCGCCGGCGCCAGGAGAGCAACGACGCGAGGTACTCTACCAAAAGAGAATGCTCTTGCTAACCGAATACTACACGCACGCAGCGATCGCGCGGGCGATATTGGCGTTGGCGTGTATGGCGTTTTATTGTGATGGAGAAAACCTAAGGTCAGCTTGTGGCCAAAAGCTTAGAACCGTTTGGTTTGGCAAGAGGGGCGGAGGGAGGACCTCCCATTGAGATCCAACGCTCGATTTGGGTGCCGTGAACATGTACCGTCCTTCCTGGTGACTTCATCCTACGACTGAACATCAGAAATCTGTCGGGGAGATCGAGAAGCGAGGGCCTAGTCCGAAACTCGTTCGCCTATGACAAGAAGCCAATCAAAACCCACTCCAGATCGACTTTTCGACCCGGCCCTTGAGATTGGCGCCGGTATCTGCAGACATGGGTATCCAAGAATATACACTTTAACATGGATACTGGTGCCGCGAACAAAAGACTGTGACTGATGAGTTCGTTTAATGTACGGGACTGAAAGACAGACACGCATAAAGACAAGGATTCCTTTGGCGTCTGCTTTCCAGCGGTCGTCCATCTTCTTGTCTTCTCCACCACTTCTAAACACATTGAGATATTCGCCCCAGAGCTGTCGACAAAAATTATTTCGCCCCGCGGGGGCTTGATCACGTGCTGACCAGGGTGAGTATGGGTGATCACCTATCGCAGTGGCATTAGCGAGAGAACGGTGAGGTAGATCCAAGTGTCTTAGGTACCTGCGCTGGGACCTATATCTGCCTCGGTCATATTGGTATTCTCGAGAGGAGTCGAGACATCGAAGACAATCCCGTAGGGTTGTCCGTAGAGAGTAAGTACAAGCGCTCGATACATGATGGAGTCAGCCTGACCCTGACAGGCATGACCTTGCATTCGGGTTTGTGCCTAACCATAACCCTCTGTCGTCAATCCAAACAACAGACCCGCTACCGTGACGCAGAGCATCAAAGCTGAGCTGGAGATGGCTTCGCAAGTCAGTGCGAAGGCTCCGACGTCCTCGCAAATTGGTAACCCGCGGTGGATCGAGGTATGAGCTGGAACTCCATCAGGAAAAACCTGACCGTCTAACGAGAGATAAGAGACTGTGAATTATCTCTAACCGAAGTAATTCGAGCTAAGACCGAAGAACAAGTAGCGCCTGGCGCGGGCAATCTTTTATTGCGAATTAGCTACAAAAAAAGGAGAAACATATCTCGGCTACTGTAGGGATTTATGTAAAAGTTATGGCATAGATCCAATACCGAAAATGTATCCCATTCCGCCGGTTTGTCCCGTCCAAAGCGAGGAAAGAGATGGACACTCGAGAGGATAGAATCAACAGGGATGACGCTGGCAAGGTTCCGGCCATTTTGAGTTAACCTAGAGACTTTGTAGAGAAGACTATGGCTGTCAGGTGTGGTAGGAATCGGAGAAAACCACTCCACATATGCAAGATACGTTGGAGGGGTAACATCCGAAGATGGGAAGAGTTGTGGCATGACTTTGCTTGGGAGCTGAAACACCACTCGAACCTGTGCTATCCGGAAACCTGAATGGTGGTTAGATGGGCCATAACGCCGACAAAACTTGAACTTGCCTTTGTTCTGGTTCCGGGGAGCACCAACATGGGGTCCACTGCGGACAATGACGGTGTCAAAACGGTATGGGATTGGGCGCCCACGTGTGTCCCTTTGGTCCGGCCGAACGTGGACGGTGTCAATCACTTTGGAGTCACGAGTTGAGACAAACTTAATCTTGTGGAATACAGGGACAGATCGGAATGGTAGCAGGGTGTCTTCAGCCAGCGTCCTCAATGTCGTCGCAGAGGCTTGAGGATGATTAATCCGAGCAATGAAATCTGCGAGTGCATCCTGAAAGTCGAACGCACTGTATTTGTCAGCAAGGTCATCGAAAGATACTGCCCTCAGAGATGGGTGCAGAGTCATTCGGAGCTTTCGCGGGACTGGTCCAGGTGGCCCAATGCGGACTGAAACTTGAACGTGCTCCTCTGGATCCCGCTGCCGCCATGCGACAAATAAAGAATGGTGTTCTACCTTCTCGCGGCGCTCCACATATGTCGTCATTTGAGGGGCTGTGTCTTTTTTGTTAGTTGCGCAAAAGGCATCCTTGGTGAGGATATGTAACCGCTCAGTTTGCTCCGTGTTGTAGTTATCTGTTGTACCAAAAAGAGTGATCGACACTTTGTAATGTAGGAGGCCATGGAGCTTGGGGATATTGAAGTTGTGGCAAACACCGAGATCGACAAACACTTGCTTGTCGTCGTGAAACCGAGCTAGGGCCTTCTCAAGAAGAACCAATGTGTCGGTCGTGTGAGATGGAAGTTGGGCGAGATTGAGGAAGTCGAGTAGTGCGTGTACAGCCCTAATCACTTGTGATGAGGCTTCACCAGATGGCAGGGGAAGATCGATGATGAGACCAAGGAGGATCTTGCACATGTTCTTGTGTTCAAGACCCGTGACCCGAGAAAGGGATGAGATGCCCCAGAGAAATGTCATGATATTGTGGTTTGGTGGTAAAGATCGACAGCGCGTGTCAATTTGTGATGGTCCGAAGGTCCCTAAACTTGTTAGCCATTTGACCAAATGCTTCATAACACCTTGCAGCAGTTGGTGCAAGATGTCGGGAGTGATCGAGATGAAGATATTTGTGAGAGGAAGTGCCTCCCAAAATGGACAAAAAACAGGCTTGAGGCCAGCCTGACAACATGCTGAATGGAAAGTGTGGACATCCGCATCTGCCAAATGAAAAGCTTCCAAAGCATTGTCATAAATGCGGGGGGCATATGTGCAATAATCCCCAAGTTTGTCAGGGGGCACAGTACACTTTGCGCACCGGCTTTGGTAGGTGCACGTTACGAGCGCCTGCTCAGGGTAGTCGCTGACAAAAGCAGCCAAGATGGGATGGCACCGGCGCCAGGTCCCATCACCGCTCATCATCGCAACACCCGTTTCCCCACATGATGCAATAGGGGAGAGGAGATGACGCATGCAGAAATGGAAGATGTTACCAAGAGCACGCCAGCAAGCTGCATTGTTGCCAATTTCTTCAAGGCGTTCTGTTGGAATGTAGCCGATCAGCATCTGAGCGTGGCGTGAGGGCTTGCAACGTATGTCTTTTGGAATGTTGCCAATTGTGAGGTATACCGGGTAAGCGGACTTCCCACGAAAAAGAGTGAGTTGTGTCTTGTCAGAAGAAAGTATCACTGGTATGACGGTTGCACCGGGTTGATGTGCTTCAAGGGATGTCTATGGCAATTTTGTAAACCCCGGAATTTGTTCGAGGAATGAGAGCGCACCTGTACTGCCCACCACCAGTCACCTGTGTACATCTCGCTGTACACGCGACATGTGGGCCCAGGATCGGTGTAGTGGTGCTCGGGCACAAAGGCCAACTCACGCGCAAACTCAGGATCTCCATAAAGTGACCGAATACATTGCAATAGATCTCGGAAGTGGAATTGCAGGGTGAGACCTGAAACAACCAGGTCCTGGCACTTGAAGGGTGGCCGCCCTGGTAACTGTTTGTCGATGATTCTGTTGAGCTCTTTTGGCGAATGATATGATAATCCAAGATCGTCGGCAACCTTCCAAATAGCATTAGTAACTTGAGATAAACAATAAAGCTGAACGTATGTTAGGGATTGCAAGTAATTCGGCAAGAGCCGTTGACGAGGGCCCACGCATTTTGGCCCAGCGTTCAATCTCCCAGTCACGCTGAGAGTTGAACGGTGCCCACTTGGAAGAGCTGAAAGTATCTTGGCTGCACTGATATGTGTGAGGACCTTGATGGGCATTAGGAATCGGTGCGCCAGGGCTGCCATGTGGAAAGCGAATAACAGTTACGTTTGGGGAATCATCTTGGTTGCTGCATTCGAAATGCGTGGGTGGTTGTGCATCCGGGTCAGATGGCTGAGTTCTGGCTGGCTGTGGTTGATCTGGTGATGCAGCACGACCCCGTTCACGGTTGGCACGGCAGTTGAATTCCTGAACTAGTGTTTCAAGAATGTCGGCATCAATAGCATTGTCTGATCCAGTGGCGTCTTCAGCATTGGCGTCCCCGGCGGCGTCTTCAGCGTCAGCATCCCCAGTGGCATCCTCAGTGTCTGCAACCGCAGCACTATCTTCGGTGTTGGCAACCACAGCAGCATCTTCGGCGTCGGGATGTGCAGTGTCGATGGTACAAGCTGCAGTTGAAAGCCAAGCGTTAGTAAGTCGTCGGCGCACAGCGTCAATGCCTCACCTTTAGTGAGAACAGAGTTTGAGGCTGCAATAGATCCCGCACCCATTTGCAATGCATTTGATGATGACAAGGTCACATAGTGAGCATGGCAGCTCGGATTCTGAGATCTGCTAAGATGTTGCGAAAGGCCGCAAGGGGTGAAGGCCCGATTGCAGCCACAGCAATGGACTTGCGCCTGGCTCATGACAGCACGGCAGGGCTAACCTTGATGGTGGTAGAAGGAAAGAGGTCGCCGCGATTATCACACCACTGTAACGCCTTTGAGTTAGTGCAATGAATCGGTGGTATAAAGAGGATGTACATTTGACCCAGATCCCCATTCCAATTACTGTCCTTACCCGCCATATCCCACTTATTCTTCTTATCTTTGTTTCGAACGTCAAAGATGCCCCCACGTACCCGTCGATCAAACATCAGAGCATTGATGGATCACACACAAGGAGCCACCGATGACGACTTCTCTCAATTGCAATCTGCTACTCGCACGGGGACAGCGCTACAAGGTAACGACGCTCTGGGCTTGATCTTGAACCCAGCACAAACAGCTACACCAAGTATGTCTAAACCTGTGTCAGGGTCAGAATCGTCTCACTATCACAAGGGCCAGAGAAACGTACCTTGAACGACAGGGACAGTGCTCCTTCCCTCTCCTCAGATAGTACTCCCACCAGCAAGCGACCCTGGACAACTGGTATGTGCTTGATAAAAAGATCGGTGCGACTGCATGTCTAATCCTGAGGTTAATAAAGGACCTGCGCATGGTCGCCCGATGCCACTCACCTTGCTCCAAGAAAGCGAGATGGGGGATCAACGTCAACAGCAGCGACAAGGCCCAGCGAACACAAAGGGGAAACAAGTCCCGTTGCGACGAAGTGAGTGAAAATCTGACTAATCATTATTTGTTCATTAAACAAAGTGAAAATTTCAGCCTTGTCGTATTACCCTGGTCGCGGTGATACCACCCACCCACTCGTGTCTCTCGACCCCGACAGTCAAGCTTTTCACAATCCCAACGTAGACGACAACGATGTAGAATCCGAGGACAAGCATGACAAGGAGATTGTTGAGCTTGCTCATAAGAACCCCACAAGATTCGCCAAAGTTATGGCAAAAGAGGTTGGTCTGCGATGACCTTCCAACGTCTTTCTAATATTTTCTTTTGCAGCGACCCACCTGGCAGGTTTCAGGTGGTGATGATGTGCCCCTTCCCTCATCTAGCCATCCAAGAATCCATCCTTCTACTTTTTCTTATACTCTTCCCATGCCACCTCAACTGCCGACGCCTGGCCTGGTCTTGCACCCAGCTCAACTGTTAGGTAATGTACCTTTATCCTCGTCCCACCCACCTTGATGACTGATCATATGAGTGGCCGAGACAGCTTCGCCAACTGATATTCCTCTGAGACCTGCAACACCCGAGTCACCTGAGTTGTCCGAGCCCATGCCGCGGCCCATCACGCGTGTCGATATGGACCTGAAATTCAGCAAGAACTCAAGCAAACTCATGTTGACTGTTCAGCGTCCACTGGTCTTGAAGATCATCTGGATTGCCTTTGAAGATCTCCGCACGTCTCTTCTATTCAACAATGCCTATCCAACCATGACTGTCGGTGTCACGTTGTCCCAGTCAGCTCTACTTTCTGCTGCCGAGAGTTACAGTCGCCAGCCTGGTGGAGCTGTTGGTGGGGCCCTTGTCCTACAACAGCTCCAGGATGATGACGAATGCATGGACAGGCTTACTCAGCTCGTAAGTCATACGACATTGGAGGTGACATCACTGATGTCTATTGACAGCCGCGTGCACGCATATCAATTTTCCGTGGTGAAGTCAAGGATTGCTGCTCCTCAGTTTGCACTGCAGGATTCTTTGCTGTTGGATCAAACATCGAAATTGCATGTGTCGTAAGGATGCAATTGTCGCTCTATGCCTACACGTTCCCAACTACTGTACGTTACAAAGTTATTATGATCTACCGTTTGGGCGAGTAAGCAGGATGACGAGTCGCTCCTGGGACTTACTCATGTACTATTCCGCCTCTCTCTCTCTTTCTTACTCATGACGTCTCGTTTGCTTACTGAGGCATCGTCTCATCTTACTCATGATTACTATGTTGATTACCGATAGTTGTACCAGTGGCTTATTGATAGTAGTAGTAGTGGCGGTATTGCTGACGAAGGCATACCACCAACGTTACTTATAAGGCGGCTGTTGACTGATGTAGTCAACAGCTTTACTCTTTTGTATCATCTGTCGAATCCACTCGGGTTTCTCTCTAAAAACCCCTGGACTAGGATCGCACCCTTAGGAAGGCACTTTCAGGTGTCCTTATCTCAAGACGTCACACCTGAGCGCATTGGCACGCATTGCTAAGCCACTTCCTTACTCCACTGCGTAGTCAGCCTAAGTCAGGCTTGGGTCCAGCACGACCATAACATCAGAGTAAAGCTCTGCACTACGCCGTGGCGATTATCACAACCAAGGACGGTTGGGAGTTCCAACCTTTTCAAGTCAACACCAGAGAAAGGGACGCTTCTGCAAGATACGTCATCAACCGTGTCCGTTGGAGGACAATCCCCAACGAAAGAAGAACAGGAGACAACGAGCACTTCAACACTGGGTATTACGTGGAAGCAAGCACCGCTCAGAGATTTCACCCTATCATCTTTCATCATGGAAGGTGTTGTTGGGTAGAACTCAGGTGGAATCGAACCCAGGAGTACTTTGAAGCAGCCAGACCAGCTGGCGACGACCTCAACTGCAACATACCACTAGCCGACGCATTACCAATCGAAGAACAAGGAAGAATCGACGGGGAACCAGAAGAAACATACGAAGCAGTATCCCCAGAACTCCAACACCAAACGCCCGCAAGATCAGATATGAGTCACACAAGTGAACGGGCACCAACACCTTCAATAGAGGAAGAACCAGAGCACATCTACATACACAAAGAAGAACCCGTGGTAGAAAACATCATTCGGCAAACAGCTACGTTACACATCCCTGACCCAATCCACATGGCTACTCAAACTATCCTCGAGGAGCCAACACCTCTAGTAATCGACGAACGAACAGGTCATGTAGTAGACATGAACCCAGCAGATTTACAAGCTGCACGAAGGGCCATGGGACCTGACGAACCAGACCAACCAGGGGGTTTCGACTTCAACTACAATGACCCACCTCCTCAACCATACGAACAAATCAACCGAGGCAATGAGATACGAGGGTACCCATTTAGATGCCAACCAGAAGGTCCACCACCGCAAGGAGGAGGAGGTCCACCACAAGGAGGAGGAGGACCGCCACCAGCAGGAGGACAGCAACAAGGGGGCCACCCTTTGGACAAGTTTATAGGAAACCCGCCAAGCCCCTTCAATGGAGACCGTTCAAGAGTAGAAGGATTCATCCTTCAGTGGGAAGTATACGCCGGGGTAAATGCCAGTCATTCAGCAATGAGAAACAAGTATCAAAAAGCTATGTTGTTTCTCACGTACGTTCAAGGAGATCTAGTTAACGCCTGGGTCATGTCTGCCAGCGAATGGCTAGTCAGGGAAGTAACAAGAGGTGTCAGCCAATTCGACAACAGGCTATGGAATAATATTCTACAAGCCTTTCAAAGGCAATTTGCCGACGTACTTAGCAAGGAGCACGCTCAAGCCCAGCTCAATGCAGGAATATGGATGAAGGAAGGCAAAATCGACGACTACATCATGCTATTTGAACAACTGGTTCGATACGCAGGATACGATATCAACGCCAAACAGACCCTCAAATATTTTATAAAAGGGCTGCCAAGGACGTTGTATGAAGCCATGTACCAACATGATGACCCGAGGACATATGAAGAATGGAGGGCATCCGCTCTCAGAAGACAACAAAAGTGGATCCACATGCAGACGGTGCGCGGTAACCTTGACATGTTCAAAGGATCTAACAAAAATCACGCGGGAGCACTGTCGAAATTGCTCGCTCCACTACTGCACCCAGACGCAATGGACACGTCGGCAGACAGGGTCAGAGGAAGACTCGCTGGGGCTGAAGACGTTCTCAACACTCCGCGACCCCCATTTCAACCAAGAGGAGGTTACCTCCAACGCCAAAGAGAAAACCATGGCATTCGAGACTTCAGTCAAACACGATGCTACAACTGCGGAAAAATGGGGCACATCAGCCGAGACTGTCGCCAACCAAGGCAAAACAAGCAACGGCAGATAAGGAGTGCAGAAGACAGAACAAAGACTGATGAAGACAAAGCCGAAGATTGGCTTAGGGGAGTTGCTAGTGAGGGAGACGACGTGAAGGATCTCATCCTTCAGAAGTTAATGGGGACAGATTTTTCCGACGCCTAAACCCGACGGCCTGGGTGAGGGCATTTCGTTGTAACTCTGTGTACATTACGCGCTATCGATCTATGCGAGTTCCAGTTCATCTCGACACACGTTACAACATGGCTGATGTAAGAGCACTAGTGGACTCAGGGGCCACTGATAACTTTGTGAGCACACGCTTTCTCAAGAAAATGGGAATAAAAACACGCCTCCTAGACACCCCAAAACGAATATACAACATCGATGACTCAACAAACAGAGCGGGTCATATCACAAGCTACGTCATCCTTCGCATCAATGTAGGAGGAAACGAAAAAGAAATGCGGTTTTTAGTCACTGACATAGGAAAAGAAGATATCCTTTTTGGATATCCTTGGCTCGCTGCCTATGAACCACAGTTCGATTGGAGGACAGCCACGATAAACAAGGCACACCTACCCATCATCATCAAAACGGTCAACACAGCCAACCGACGCAACGTCCTCGCACATCTCTTAACAGCCATGGGATAGCCATGGCTTACATAATTGATACTCCAGCCGACGTCGGCCGACGTGCAAGATTCTTCATGTTTGATACTCCAGCTGACGTCGGCTGAAAAGGCGGGCGGTCCACCAGCTTTATTCGATGCAAAACGATGTTATAAGAGTAGGGGTGATGTGCAGGATGTGCAGGCGGGCCGCCCGATGCCCATATATGAATGGATGTGATACTTCAGCTGATGTTGACTGGAACAGTGGGCCGCCCGCCATCGTCACTTAGTTAGAAACATTGATTTAAGAGTTTGGATGATATACCAAGTGTCCTGTATGTACAGGCGGGCCACCCGACATCCATATATGACTGGAATGATCATATCAAAGTACATGCATTCTGGTAAGTGTTTGGGAGGTATGTATGGTTCACATGATCAAGTAATGAGACTGATGACATACACAAGACATGTTATCATAAATGGTATGCGATGAATGTATCATTGTAAGGAAAAAAGACTGTGTGAGATAGAAGTTGAATGGATAACTATGTACAGAGCTGAATCAAATGCTCAGATGTCCATATGTGAGATGGACTATACATGTATATCTAGGAATGTCTTAGAGTGGACTTACCTGTTTGGAATGAAGTCATGGCTCAGATATGGAAGTGTGAAATAGACTTTGCCAATATACCAAGACTTGGCTCAGATATGCATGCCTGAGGTGGGCTATGCTAATGAACCAAGGCGTGCTGTTGGGCAGTTGGAGTCTAACCTACTTGCTATGATAACAATGAATGTATCTCAACCTAGTACTCAAGCTGTAAGAAATGAGATAAGCTATGCAAATAAGACACACTATAGGGTGTTCTGTCCCTCTTGGTATGATAGCTATTTATACATTTCAAAGTAGTGCATCATTATGCCAATATACCAAGCCATACTGTCGGGTGGTCCGACATGCTTGCTCTGATAGCAATGTATGGATCTCAAAACATTTTATGAATGCACAAGGACATACTTTCAGGTCAAATACCCTCCTTGTTATGACATATACATCTCAACCCTTTGCAAACATAATAGAGTTAGATGGACTATGAAAATGTGTGAAAGACATACAGTCAGGTGGAGCACCCTTCTAGCTATGATAGTTTTGTAATCTCAATGCATTGTTCATGTGTGTTAATATACAAAGGCATACAGTTGGTTGAGCTGACCTGCTTGCCATGACAGCCATGAATGGATATCAATCCATTGTGCATATGTGCCAAGACATGACTATGGGTGGAACACCCTACTTGCTATGACAGCAACAAGGTTTACATTGCAATTCATGTCCCAGACATACAGAACGAGATGGACTATGGTCATTATAGCAAGACATACTTTCTGGGAATCTGTCCAACTTGTTGTGATAGTCATGTACACATCTCAATGCATCAATGCATATAGTTGAGTGGTCCGACCCTCTTACTATGATAGTGATGTCATGTCTGAATCTCAATGAATTGTTCACATGTGCCAAGACGTACTTCCTGGTGGACTGGCCTACTTCCTATCATAGCAAGGTATACATATCCATTCACTGACTGCAGATATGAATAAGATGGACTATGCTGATATAACAATACTTAGTTTTGAGCAGTCCACCCTGCCTGAAAGATAGCTATCTATTCAGCTCAATGCATTGTTCAGATATGCTAATGTAACAAGCAATACATTTGGGTAGTATGACCTCCTTCCTATGATATTGTTGCAAAGAACTTAATCCTTGTGCATATGTGCTAAGACATACATTCAGGTTGAATTCCCTAGTTACTGGTATAGCAAGGTATACATATCAATCCATTGCTCACTACTACAGATGGAGATGGACTATGCTTATGTACCGAGCCATGCTTTCGAGTGACCTGCCCTCCTTGCAATGATAGCTATCTATGGATCTCAATCCATAGCTGAGATGCATAAAATAAGATGGAGCATGCTTATGCACCAAGACATGGATTTGATTGGTCCACCCTCAATACAATGAGGACCATGAATACATCTCTATACATTCCCTGACATGCAATACCCCAGCCAATATTGGCTAAAACAGCGGGCCACCCACCACACTCCTTTCATTATGATGAATAATATATGAGTATCTGTGATATGTAAGGCATCTGAGATATCTATATAGGCCTACCAATACTGTAACTAAATATGTATCAAGGAAATGCAAATACCAACTGTGACTGAAACGTCGGGCCACCTGCTACACTCAGGCGATTGGAAGCAATGATATAAGAGTTTGCATGATATATAGAGTGTTCAGGATGTACATCAAGATGGAGGATGATATTTGGTCATTGCTTTCAGTATAGATAACAGCATAGTACTATGACTATTAATAATACGTGCATATCTCTGTTGGATACTTGGCTTGAACTCAGCCACACTTCTACCACAGTTCATATGCCAATGATGCTACATAAAGTACATGACATGAAGTGAAGATGTGCAAGATATGTGATGGTTGTGGATGTAAAGTTGATTGATTGGAATGAGTTGAAATGACTGTTGATGGGACTAGGACAGCCATGAGATAGTGATATCTTACATTAATACTTTCCAGCTAATATTGGCTGAAATGATGGGTCAACCACTGTTGTTCTTTGATAGGTGACAATAATATATGATAGTAGGTGATATGCTGAGTGCTCAGAATGTATGTATGGGTCAGCCAACATTGAAACAATGATACACATATTGAATACATGCATACACCGAAATTGGGTGGAGATGCGGCCCACTCGAAATGCATCATTGACTTGAAATGATGATATCAAAGTACAGGGGTTTTGCTGTATGCCTGGGAGGTATTGATATGCATCGATGGTAGGCACAAGTCTGCATGCACTGAGGACATACAATACATCATGATACATAGGTCTGCTTGTGATGTTGGCTATGTACACATCTCAATACACTTCTATGATATCCAATTATGCAAAGGGCCATATTTATTTACCAAGACATATTGCCAGGTGTTAGATGGATGTTTTGTCAGGGCCTTTCAGTCATGTATGAACAGGTACATGGTGCTCAACATACAGAGTGAAGTCAGTTGCACTACCTTCATGGTTCAGATTCAAATCTAAACATCAATATGTACACTAATCACCCAGCCTTGTCTGAAGGCCTTGCGGACCTCTTCCCTTTCCCCAGATGATATTCCTCAATGTCTTTGTTTCTATTCCATTGCACATGTGGACGCCTTGATGATTCAGCAATATCTGAATGTACTTTGGGGATGTATCAGTGACCTATCAATGATGGGAATGGAAACCAACATGATATGCCTGATTCATGGGTGTTCAGATCATAGTCCTCTGGAGTTGGAGTTCTTTCATCATGCTCAGGACTTACTAAATAAGCTATATGAGCTAGATGTAGCACCTTGATATACATATGATTCATACCAGACCTCCTGTATAGGTCAGATATATGGACAGATTGAGACTGTTCATCTGATTGCTCCAATTCATCCTCCTGAGATGAGGCATTGTCTGACCCATGCTTTGACTCAATCTCAGAAGAGTCATCTTTGCCCTCTTCACATTCCTCAGATAAAGGAAGTTGAAAGGTTTCTTCATCAGATACTTGAGGTTGCTGAGTGGCGCTCCGCCCGACATTGCGTGTGCACTTAGAAGGCCTCAGGGCATCTAGCAAAAGTGGACATGATGGCATCCAGATAAGGGGATCAAGGAACTGATCCTGGCGGTCCCTCCAGTGATCAAGGAGCCTGAATATCTCCCCTATCTGGATTTTAGATGGGTCCTTCCACTCAAACCCAGGTGGAACACATTCTTCACTTATCCAGGAATATGGATCTTTCACCAGAGCTCCCCATGGGATGACCTGTTTCTTCATTCCAGTACTGAAGCCTAAATCAGATTCATTAAGTAATGCAAAGAGCGTGTGGTTCGACGAAGCAGGCGCTCACGGATATGAGCAGTGCAATACTCCCTCAGCATGGACTGAACGACCTTAGTTTTATACCCATGATGCATAGTTATCTCTGGGAGGTCAGGACTTCCATTTACGTCCAAGGTGATTGGAATGTGAGTTATGACAGTCTTGGAGCGATCCTTCTTTGGAAGACTCTCAACAGTATCTGGAAGTATGATGAGAATACAATATATCTTATTAAAAGAATGGCTCACCGCTTGAGAAGCACTTGATTCCAAATTGAATCCATTCTTGCCAAAGGACTGCATTCTCATAGTCTGGGCAGAACTCAAAGAAGTTTGGACCACCAATGGAAGTGCTGTGTCCATCATCACTGATAATGAAAGGCATCACCTTTCCATCGACATTAGTTATGCTTGCAAGACTTACAGGCCAACCTTGAGGTCACCATCTTCACCTTCATATGCTGTAAGAACAAGGGTGCGAATCCCACAGGTCTTGTACAATTGACTTTGAAAGTCCTGAATCACACGCTTGCAAATGGATGCAGCCATTCTATGGAAAGGATTAGAACACATATGAATCAGGATAGTCTCACTTACCTGGATTGAACATTCTTAGGTGGGGTGGTCTTTGACCACTCACTTGCAGCGATCACATACTCCTCCTTGTCATTGGGAGAGAGTGCATTCCATAGATAGGTAGTAGCATCTTGGAGACATCCTAGATATGAGGGGTGTCCTGGCTCATGTCCTGATACCTCTGTTACACGCTGCTTGACTTCCACATGGTTCAGCTGGTAGAATGCACTCCTTGCAGACCACTTGCGAGTGAACTTGGTGTACTGGCGCTTGGACCACTCATAGTGATTATAGAACCACTCCTTTACTTTCTGAATCATTCAATCAAACCTGGATCAATGATGAAGTGGGGTAACATACCATCTTGGCCTCTGCCTGATTAAAAGTGGGTTGTGGTGGTCGGATGGCATATAGCCTTCCCATCACAGTGTCAACTATCGTAGTTTGGTCCTGCTTATTAGCAGCTTGAAAGCCATCAAGATATTGTGTGAGGATATCTGAATCTTGTGAAGTGATCTCAAAGCCTGCATGGGGAGGTCGATGACCTTGAGGTGAGGTTTCCGATTCCTCAGATGGGGAATTGGCAGAGAGCGGGTGATGCATCATGTCAGAGATGTGAGATATGGAATGTGATTATGAGGAGTCAGGATGTAGACGGCGAATGGTTATGTAGACAATGTGATGAATGGTCCGACATTAAATACGAATGCTGTGATAGGGAGAAGCAAATGTGATATGCTGATATGCATGGTATACCCAAGACGATCAGGCTCAGGGCAACTAACACATGACATGAATGAGGCAGATATGTCACATATGGCATGTATTACACTGAACGCATGAGGTGCAACATGGCATACATGAGGACCTGCACATGTCATGTGTCCTATATGACATCGAACACATGGCAGACATGAGTTGTGGTGAATGCCATGCCTAGTACATGGCATGTAACACATGACATACATGAGTGTTGTGCATGTCATATTTGATATGTGAACAGTAACACATCACATACATGAGGTGTTGTGCATGTCATGCCTCATATGTGACATGTATCAGATGTCATACATGAGGTCTGATGCATGTCATATCTGTGATATGACATGTAATACATAGCATACATGAGGGCTGCACATGTCATGTCTCATTTAGAACATGCAACACATGTTCTGCATGAGGCATAGTACATGGTATCGCATCCAATACATAGTATACATGAGGTGTTGTGCATGTTGTATCTCAGATGTGAAAGGGGATACATGGCATACATGAGGTGTGGTGCATGTTATGCCTTGGGTATGACATGTGATGCATGATATACACAAGGTGATATGTCCTGATGATAAGATGCATTGAACGACACACCATTCATAGTCATGACATATGTGATGCTTTATGTCTCACAGTAACACCATATATCATATATGCATACTCTACATACATCCATCTATTGATCTTTCAATGATATTGCACATACATGTTTCAAGCATTATTTCAAATATAGACACATGCTTCTATTGACAAAGGGGAAACATGGCCAATGCAAGAGTCATATAATGGATATTGGACTTAAGGCAACAGCTTCAAATTCACAGAACAATGGAGTACTATTTGCTCCCTATCTGAAGTGAATACATGGTAAAGACTCTGGGCATCATCTCTGGAAAAGGTTAGATGTCAGGGTCTTCAAGATCTTCTGGTCTCTTGCAGATGTTCATGATGAGGGTCTCCAGAATGAGATAGTCCCTCATGAGTCTCTCATTCAGACGATGCAGCTCTTTCTTCATTTGCTTCATATCTATGAGAAGGCGACGCAGGACCTCTGCCTCAGCATCCAATGCTGCATTGAAGGTGGGTGTACCTAAGATGACAATGTAAAACAGACAAACAGACACAGTGTTGGAAGGCAAGCGGCTCACCCGACGGCATAGGAGGAAGGTTAGTAGGAATGCTATGAGGGTGCCCCACACGTCTCCGATCATCAGAGAGGGTAACCTCTTCTGTGGGGCTGCCCTCTGGCAGAGCAAAGCACACGCTAGGCCCAGCTGAGTCTCCTTCAGTGATGGACATTGTAATGCCCTTCAAAACATGCTACATGAGTGGATGCCCTAGGCGACGCAGGTAATACTCACCCGAACCTGTATGACATCCTCCTCACTGTCTGGGATGCTATCACTTCCTGAGGTATCGTCCTCGACGTCTGCCCTGGGTTGCAACTGTGTTGAGTATATGATATTAATGAGAAGTATGCCTGGAATCGTCTCAAGGACCTACATCTTGAGTGGGGAGGTTGCGGGCGATGCGCTGAGATGCAGGGATCTGGTCCATGAAGTCGTAAGGTGCAGGGTGCTGCGGCGGTGACCATCCAAGCATGTCAACAACATAGATGGATTCATTGATATATTTACATACCTTGTGACTGCCTGATGTAGAGATTGCACCAGACGGCGGGCCAGACGGTGGAACAGATGGCGCACTGGACGAGGAGACAGTGATGGCAGACAAAGGGCCACTGCTCTGTATGATTGCAGCGTCAACTTGGCTTGTGGTGGGTGGGGCATCCTATATCACATATGTTCATTGCATATGCGGATGAACAGCATAATTAGCATTGTCCTGTATGAGTGAGAAGCGAGGGACACACAATGATAGGGGATGGTATATGATGCATGAAATCGAAGGCTGAGCCTTCCTCTGAGTGCATAGGTGCCTCAGGCGGGCAATTTGGAGTGTTGCTCTCCTTTTCTGCGCGAGCCTGAATGTGAAGTGACCGAGGGCGTTGAGCCATTGTATTTACACAATATAACTGTGTGTTGATGAGGATTAATCAAATAATCAGATGTGCTGCGATAACTAATTGCTTGGCGGGCGGACCACCCACCTGAATCGGCAGTTTCTTATCATGGCACACATTGCCATCACGTTGCCACTAATATATGTGCTCTGCACATATCTCATTGTCTATCAATTTCACTGGATGGCCTCCGAATTGATGCAAGTAGAACTTCAGTTCTTGGCCATTGCAGCCAAACTGTTTGCAGCTGCGATGATATTTTCGGCCCACCCACCAGATGATGGGCAACAGATCTATCTGGATAGGAAGGTCAAAGATGAGATCGTGCGTGTATCATACTCTAATATATGTGTTGATTGTTCAACTGCCATTACATCCAGACCTCACTTGAAACCCAATTCAACGCATTCATGGTGACCCAATGAAAGTTAGGAAGAAGCCCGCATACACCCAATCATTCAAATCATGGTACAGGAGTGGAAGGCAGCGGAGGCGGAGCAACGCATGCCCAACTGGGGCATCTTCACATTGGATTATATATCTGAGCATTGCAATGCACAGCGAGAGGCCCACACAGACTGGCACCTTCATCTATCGACTGTGGACTTCACTTTATATCTCCAGGGCATTCCAGATGACAGGCATTGGTGGATCACCGGCCTTCCAGCTCCCCAGAGTGATCCAGAAAGTGCATCATCCTTTCTGTATTTGATTACACATATTCAAGGTTTTACACCAATGTCTCATAGCTATCGAAGACCCTGTAGCACCAATGCCTGCTGCATAGCCCAAGCCACCTTTTGCGCTCGGCCCGCCAGCACCACGTGCAATGCCTGGCTGAGGTGCCAAGTCACATATGGGAGAGATTGGGGCTTATGGATTTCTTTCATGTATGAGTAATGATGGGTGGTTGCCTGACGCGATATACATGATGTACACATGCAGAGATGACGACCTAATTGGCGCTGGCTTGAGTGAGTGAGATGGGAACGCATGTGGTGACAGGGGATGGGATATTGTAACAGAAGTGAAGGCTTTGCTTTGCTCCGAATGATCAGGCGGCTCAGGCAGAGTACTGAACGCGTTGTTGCCTCTTTGTGAGCAACCTCGAACTAATGTAGCTGAGGGCATTGAGACTATGGCCTTGAGTAGTAGCACATTAACACATTAACATTGGGCAAGCATTTATGAGATCATGCAACTGTTTCCATCCGTTTGCTACATCATATAGCTGTACATGCGGCCGCGCCCGAAGTGGGCAGCCATTTACCATGTGACATTCTCTTATCGTGCCATCCGAAATAGGCAAATTGCGCTGATATCCTCATTGCCTTTTGTTGTACTTGATGCCTCCAAAAGCCGCTTCTGAACTAACTCAGGTGGAGACTCAGTTCCTGGCCATTGCAGCCAGGCTGTTACTGCTGCAATGACATTCTCGGCCCAGCCTCCAGATGATGGGCAAACAGGCCTATCTGGTGAGGAAGGTCAAGGATGAGATAGTACGTCTATGATATTTCTATTCACATGGTCATCGCTCATCTGCAATGACATCTAGATCTCAGTTGGAAATCAATTCAAGAAGTTCATGGGTGATCCCAGCAAGCACACCAAGAAGCCACGCATGCACCCCATTATTCAAATCATGTCAGAGGGTGGAAGGCGGCTGAGGCAGAGCAACGCATGCCTGACTGGGGCATCTTCACTCTGGATCACATATCTGGGTATTGCCATGCACAGCGGGAGGCCCACTCTGACTGGCACCCTGATCTATCGACGCTTGATCTCAGCCGTTATCTCCAGGGCCTTCAGAATCACAGGCGATGGTGGGTAACAGGTCTCCCACCTCCCCACGGTGATGTGGATGGTGCGTTATGTATCCCACACTTATTTCTACATATCTCATGCATGGTACATCGTCCTTCAGTAGCTATGGAAGTCATGGCAGCCCCTGCACAGCCTTCAGCTCCCATCTCAGCTGCAGCACCCACCATGCCTGATGCGCCTGCAACATCAAAGGCAAAGGCACACACACTTCCACCTGCAGGCTCAAGTGACCCCTATGGCGCCCCACCCGCTTCGACCACACGCCGAGCGCCATATGCGTTCAGACGCCCAAGGCGACAGCCAGGTGCTGAGCCCATGCAGGGCACATTTTCGACGACCCCCTCCGATGACTTTGAAGATTGTACCCTATCTGACATGATTGCAGATATGGACAGCACTCCAAGTGCACAGGGCAGGGCGTCTGACATGTCCCTGCCTCGTGTGCAAGTGGACGATGCTTCCCCACCTCCCCCTGCTCAGCGCCGCCGCTTAGACATCCAGCCTCTCGTTGCCACAGGAGATGTAAGTACATCTACATCTCGTCTTGTATTTGCATACTAATATAGTATATTTACACTTACTACAGTATAGGTGTGGCACCTGCAAGAACCCCAAGGTCAACAACGCTCAATGCGTGTCCCAACTCAATGAGAACCGTCTAACTTACAAATGTGCCTTCTGCGCGGAGAAGAGGAGGCTCTGTGCCCCTGTGGCATCCTGGGCACAGCCTATCATTCGTCTCATGAAGTTCAGAAGTATGTATCCCTTATAGGTAACGTTACAGTAGCCACTGATACCATTCTTGCAGACATAGATGTTCCTCCTGATGTTGAGGCATCATATGGTCCATCGGCAGTGGGCACATCATCCATTTCTCCTGGTAAGTGCATATATGTGTAATAAGTTTAACCTGTCTTATTCCATGCACTAGGTGAGAACCTCGAGTCACGCGTCAATTCCCTAGAGGCCAAGATGGACTACGTCATCCTGGTCCTCAATGCGCTTGCTGGGATACAGGGCATCGTTCCTAGCGACCTTCCAGGATATACCCAGCCGCCAGCACCTCGTCGATCAGCTTCCCCCAGCCATCACTCCCTATCATCCCTGGAATTGCCATTACATCCCTAGGGCTTTCGGACTCAACATCCGAGTCCCAGTCACGTTCCAGTTCCA